>JADRCD010188609.1:0-17002 GCA_019843815.1 Montemys delectorum | reverse complement strand
AAGGGAAGGGAAGGGAAGGGAAGGGAAGGGAAGGAAAGGAAAGGGAAGGGAAGGAAAGGAAAGGAAAGGAAAGGAAAGGAAAGGAAAGGAAAGGAAGGAAAGAAAAGGAAAGGAAAGGGAAAGGAAAGGGAAGGGAAGGGAAGGGAAGGGAAGGGAAGGGAAGGGAAAGGAAAGGCAGGGAAGGGAAGGAAAAGAAATGCAAGGCCCCATATTTCCTTTTTGATTCTATTCTTATTCTTCATGCTTACAAGCCAGAGTGATCTTTCAAACTGTCCTCCTGTAGACATAATTTTTGAATGCCGTAACCCCTGGTCTATTGCTGATATTACCTCTTGTTACTCTGCAAATTGTTCTCAGTGTTTCAGCTACACTGACTGCATCTATACACCTGCCAAGCTCCTTCCTGAGTCCGTGGCTTCCTTCTCTTTAGAACATCCTTTCCCATAGGCTGGCCTGTCCTTTTCATCATCCTAGTCCAACAAAAATGCCTGCTTCAGTAATCTGCCCTAAGCATTCCAGCCAGGATAACCACCACTGTCAAAACATATCCCCCCCCCCCTCCCATCACACCTCTCCTTCTCTCCCAGCTCTCCTCCTTCTCCTCTATTCTACCCTCTCTTACTGTGCCTCACTTTCTCTCACTGGTCCATAAAATCATCTTAATAATCAACTTATACATTCTTGCCCATGAATGAATCCTAGGCATTGCTGGTCTTCTTAAAAGTTCTGAGAACAATGACTGAACATTCCTTGACACATTGTAGATGAAGAAGGAAAGCTGTAGAATGAATGTTTCTGTCACACAATGATTGCTTCCGTTGCAATGGGACATATGGGTTTTGCTGATACCCTCCTACCACCCTCACACCCACACACATACACATACTTTACAATACAATGACTCTTTCATCAAATGTTTCAGATATTTTGCAATTTATTCCAGACAGGCAGCTTCTTGTGGCCATAGTTTTAATCAAGACATTAAACAAATACCAAAATGGAAGTGGAAGTTTCTGGGAGATGGATGTTTGTGTTTTCCTGTTTGTGGCATTTCCTAAAAGAAATCAACCCATCTGCTTGGGTGTCTATCAGTGTCTGGTTAGGTATGTTGGAGCGGCTGCTATTTGTTTGCAAAATTCACTGTGGAACAATTTTTGTCCCATGTATATAATTTTAAACTCACAAAAGTCAGATTCCTTTGCTTTGATGTCAAAAATGAAAAACAAGATGTGGTTTGCATTCAGCAGAGATAGAGGTCATGCTCCACCAGGAATTTCCCAACTGCCTTCAGAGCACTCTAAGGATGTTCCTGACCGACGGCAGAATAGTCCATGAATCCTGAAATTTAGTCTGCCTTGCTGTGTTTAGTCTCCACGATGATCACCCAGTTCTATGACAGGAAGTGAACTAAACTATTCATCTAGAAATCGCCTTATTTTGTGGATGTGTAAAACGTATGTTTTAATCCTACCCTTAGATTTTTTTCCTTGAATATCTATAATAATTACATTCTATTTTAATTATATTAATAATACTTAAATAATGAGTTTGAGCTTACTTATTTTATCCTACTTCCTTTTGGATTTGACCATTAAGTAAGTTATATAAGCTAAGAAATCAGAGTTTGAAGAAACCTATTCAAGATGTGAAAAATAAACGTGAGAGTCTGGAAAACTGAAACAAATTTTTCATTTTATTCTATACTCTTATTTTGTGGTAGAAATTCCTCTCTCTCCACATATATGTATATACATATAATATTTTTATATATTAGGTAAACCATACACACATTTATGTGTTATATGACAAAATTTATTGTACCATATATCCTATATTGTTACTACATATAGCTCAGTTATTATATATGAAATATGTATGTACATATAAGCCACATACATCCTTATTTTAAACAATCTTTAAGTCTCCTATAAAACCTAATGAGTATCTAAGTAGTTGGCATATTATGTTTACAGCATCATTACAATAAAAATCTTGTATGTTCAGTACAGATGCAACTTTTTTTTAAAGATGTAAGTAATAACAATTGTTTGGTATTGCAGACCATTTTCCCTGTATGTGGAGGAGAGACGGCCTATTTAACACCAGAAACGGTAGCCAATGAATCTCTAGGCTCAGCACCACTCTGTGGGAAATATTGGTGGTCACTTGTTTCCTTTTTTAATTGAAGCATTAGTGGTTTATAATCAATATCACCACCACACTATCTTGTTTCCTATCACTGTGATACCTATTAACTAACACAGCACTGCCCCCCTCTTTCGTCCTCTGTTTCTTTCCATGTACTATGCAGAAGCAATTCCAGAGATAGAAGTGCAGATATCGAAGTGAAGGGCTTATAAGGAAATTCATTGTAAAATTCTTAGAGATATATGTATAAGAATTAAAAACCCAATCATTGCCTTGTGTTTACTCTAAGAGCTTCAGATACAACATTTTTAAAGGTATTTTTAGTCCACAATTGTTTAGCTATAAAATGCACAGTTTGTGGAAGTTTGACTATACTGGGCTGTACTGATTCTCTGTGACTATTCTCTGTGTTTTAAATTCTTTTCTCATACATTACATCCCTGAATGAACCTGATCTAGTCTGATCACAGAAGTTAAGGAGAGTCAGGCCTGGTTAACACTTGGATGGGAGACTATAGTCTTTCTGAGCTGTTTTGAATGATGTTTCTTAGTTTCTCAGATATCCAGATTAAACTTTCACTAGATTTAAATTCAATTTATAGATAAAGATCTATTGAATTGGTATCTTCATCATAGTAAGTCTTCAAATCCGAATGGTTTTAATTTGATAGTTCCTTTGCTCCAGTTATCTTCCCATAAGGAAAATGTTCTGAAAAAGAGGTTGTGTATAGAAGAGCACTTGCATGAAAAATAAAAATGTAGGAATCATTAATCCCCCTCTAGCCTGGAAAGTTCTCACTGCCCTCCAGTTGCCTTATCACATGATCACTTGGGAAACCTCTACTCATCTTCCCAAACTGGACCAAATATTTTCCCTTCTGTAAAGCTCATCTAGAAACCTTACCCGTGAGTCTCTGCCACTCTATCCACCTCTGACACTGCATGCTTTTCTTACTGCCATTACCTCTTGGTGTGTCTGTCTCCATGAAGTCAGGGACAGTAATAAATTGCTCAGTAGCCTAAGGACCTACCATAGTGCTTGCCACATTAGCAGACACTTGAAGTTTCTTTGAGAGATAGATTGATTTCACATCCTCAGTTTTAACCTAAAGCACATGCAGGTTTGGGATATGCTGTGAGTACTTTATAGTTGAACTTATCCTTCAATCTCACCTGTAAGATTGCTTTGTCCAGAGGGAAGTACATATCCCAATTTAAAATTTTATGTAACTCCTACAAGTCTACCTAAGATCCTGCATGACACCATAACAAACAGTAGCCATTCTGTAGTTACTAAAAGACTGGGAGAAATGATGTACCCTTGAAGGCACTGAAGAACAGAGATATGACTATTGCTAGTGCATTCAATTTGAACTAATGAATACAATCTATGGGAAATTGCCTGGAAGAAGGAAGAAGCCTAAAGAAACAAAACCAAAACATTTCCCTTGCTGGATTTTATTCTCCCTCCTCCACTGTTCCAAGATCTGGCTGTCACAGATGCATTTTAGCATGGCAACTAACAAGGCCTAGGTCAAAATTTCGGACACCTTCGAAAATGTCCCGTTTTTGGTTTGCTGAGAACTAATTTATATCAAGAGTAATTGGCATCAACCACCATTTCCTAAATTAGCACCCCTGTAGCTCATGATTTAGTAGCACAAAGGTCTATACAGCATGACCTTGGTGATCTCAAAGCTGAAGAAAGCCAAGGAATGTGTGGGTGCTTTCTGCTGTGTGCATAGTTCTAGAGATGTTGGCCCTCCAGAGCTCTTCTTCTTATCATAGTCCAAATAATGATTCCAACTTCATCTATTTCCAATCTCTTCTTTTTAAAATTGAGATAGCAAATGAGAATCCTACAGATAGTCCACATTTTGTCCCCACTGTTCTAATCATGGAGTTCAACATCTAGATTCTAGCTCCATGAGAGCGTGGTGGGCTAAGTCACAAGCACACCCATTTCTGAACCCTACTCATAAAGAAACCAAGAAAAGTGATCTCTTCCATGACCATTTCCATATGACTTCTTTTTCCATGTTTCAGTCTGCCTGGAAACATGGGAAGTATGCTGATGACACTGGTGAGGAGGTGTATTTGGGAGTGGCTATATTTAGCTCAGGGCTGCCTGTAATCTAATACTTTCTAAGCTTCGTTTTGTCTCCACTCCCTTCCGCTCTACTCCAGCAGTATTTGTGATGCCACTCACTCAATACCAAGGCGGAAGTCTTAAAGGGTGGGGTGAGTCTGAGGAAAGAGTTTCTTTAGGTCACAGCCAGCCAGGCTTAGGCAAGAAGACTTGGATAAATTACTCAGTCCCCAAAGATCCATATCATGCTAATTGCCCACACCTGCTAGGATGTAGAAAGAACCGTGCATTATTCCTTGAAGTGGTTTGCAGTATGCCCTAAGTGTGAAAGTGGTAAAGAGAGGGTCAAAGGAAATGTATGGATGCTTATTCATCAAAGAAAAAAAAAACAACGAAATATATTTATTTAAATGTTGTAGGTATGGCTCTCTCCCAGCCCTTTGTACCAATGAGTTTCAGTTTTGAAAATACCCTCAAAAGATCTTCAAGCCACTTTGGGCCTAAATATGAAAGGTGAGCATCCTAGCCTATACTGTCTGTGTTGCTGTAACAAACATTCCAACATTAGTGTCTTGTAAATTCTGCTTGATGCTTCCAAAACAGTGTGTTTTCATTGCAAACTCAGTGTGTTAGAAAATAAAGGGGGGTCTCATGATACATGAAAACCCATTTCCAAAGACCTTAGAGCCATTTACTAAGGCTCTGCCTCATAACTCTAATACCAGCTAAACAACCCATAATCTTAATACGATCACACTTTAATAAACTTTGATGCATTGATTTTTGGAGGGAACAGAAACTTCCAAAGCACAGCAGTAGGTTTACTTTTATCTCATGGTTAGCTTGCAGTCCTCTTTGCTTTTAATTCTCAATGTAAAACAAAACAAAATAAAAACCGTCTTTGCTTCACGTAATGGGAGGCAGAGCAAAGAGAAAAACTAAACAGCTCAGCATGCAAAGAGTCAAGTGTGCGAAATTGCTCCTTTTCTTCTAACTCTGACTCCCACCCTCATCAACCTACTTAGACAGTTCCTCTCCTGATTCTGCACAAAGCACCCCATCTCCATTGGTCATTCTCATCTTGTGCTTACACCTGAAGTTATTTCCTTTTTTTGCCTTCATCTCTTCCTTTTAGATAAAACAAATTTGTATATTGTCAGCCCAATTTTAATAAGTCCCCATAAAAGCAGTGTATACTGCTCACAAGTTCAGTAGAAAAATGAAGCAAATTTACTCACAGTTTTATTATTGATCAATTGATCAAGAAAAATGTAAACCACAAAAAGAAAAAAACCCAAGGAGGCAGAGGCAGGAGGATTTCTGAGTTTGAGGCCAACCTGGTCTACAGAGTGAGTTCCAGGAAAGCCAGGGCTATACAGAGAAACCCTGTCTCCAAAAAAACAAACAAACACACACACACACACACACACACACACAAAACCACAAACAAACAAATAAACAAAACCATATTGAGACTTCAAAACCATATTGAGATTTGCAGTCATCTATTAACATTGCTCTGTACAAGACATGATAGTGGCTCACGTTGCCTGGACATGTATATTTATGAGATATTTATGACTCATGCTGTATTTGACATGTTACAGAATATATTCTCACATGCCCATTGAGGACTTTACATAATGCAAGGTTAATCCCCTTTGTTTTGTAGGATATTTTATAGATACAGAGAGCTTAGGGACTATGCATCTACCTCACATGTACTACTGGGAAAACCCAAGCATTGTTAGTCTACTAATGCATTTTCTAAGAACAGCCATCTCTAAGAAGAATTTGGTTGTATTAGGCAAAACCAGATTTGTTTATGTATCACACACAAAGGAAAGCTGACTGCTACCTGTGTTCATAATAGAAACTTTCACAAACCACTTTCTCCTCATGAAGACAAATTAGGCCAACAATGAGCCAAAGGGAAATGTTTGGGGTAATGTTATCTGTGATCTTATTATTTGCTTTTACTCTTTCTTTTCAATCCAACTCCCTATCTTCATCTCAGATGTCCTTTAACCCTCTGCTTTCTTCACTCCTTTACATTTATCCTAAAAGGATTTCAAAGACCCACAAGTCCTTCTGCTTCATACAAACAAAGGGAACAACCAGAAAGGATGGGGAGATCCTTTGTCCTTAAGAGCTGGCCCTATTTTCCATCTGGAATATTTGTTGTACATGCTTAGCCATGAGTACATGTGTTCAAGGAGAAGGCTGAAGGATGAGTTGAGGGGTAATCTTATAGCCAGGAATAATGAAAAGCTTAAATAGAATCTCTATCCCTGAAAAATTTCAGTTATTTATTTGTTTGTTTATTTTTATTTGTTTATTAGTGCAATAATTTGTTGAATTGCTCTGTACCCTGTCCAGTGGTTTGGGGAGGCAGCAGTATCACACCAAGATATTAGAAGGAACTGGCAGAAAAACAAACAATTGCAACATAAAGCAGTGAAAGAATTTATTTATAATGGCATAAAGCAAGAAGAGGCCAGAGGGAGGTCAGCAAAGACCTTCTGGTGAAGATATTCCACCGAGACTTTTTACAGAGGAATAAAACATGGTGTCATATATTTCAGGCAGATCTATTTTTATGTCAACTTGACACCACCTGGAGTCATCTCAAGGGAAGGAACATCAATTGAGAAAATGCCTCCATAAGATCAGGCTGTAGGTTATTTTCTTAATTAGTGATTGATGGGGAAGGGCCCAGCCCATTGAGGATAACATCCCCGGGTTGGTAGCTCTGAGTTCTATAAGAAAGCAGGCTGAGTGAGCCAATGAGGAGTAATCCAGTAAGGCCATATTGCATGAACTCTCCATCAGCTCCTACCTCCAGGCTTGAGTCCTGCCCAAGCTCCTGTTCTGACTTCCTTCAGTGATGGCTTACGATGTGGAAGTGTAAGAGAATAAACCCTTTCTTCCCCAGCTTGCTTTTGGTCATAGTGTTTCATCATAGCAATAGTAACCCTAAGACTATTACTCTAAGTAACACTAGTGTCTTTGCTAAGACACTAGCAAAGACATATAAGCCTAAAGTCAATCACAGAGGAACAGAGTAGGCATGAGAGGGACTGAGAGCAATCATGACTATGAGGTGAAGAGAATTCTATGGGCAGTGTGTTCATGTTGTTTATCTGTCCTATAGCTCTTGCCCTTCAATTCAAAGCAGGACTGGATTTTGCTTTATTTCTGTGATCTTAGATCAACTTCATACTTTTTGTGATTTTGGTGAGCTGTCATTTATGACAAGCTTCCGTGGGTAAACACTAACTCAACCTTCTAAGTCTAAGGGTATATTCCTTTTCTATAGTTATTTGTTAAAGGCACACACTATGAACTAGAAATATCAGAGACTTTCCTAATATTTGGTGAGTGAAACTGAGATAAGGATCTTTATTCCTTTGGAAGCTTAAATCTTGAATGAGCTTCCATAGGTAGATAGTTACTCAACCTGACAAGTCTAAGGGAATACCATTTTAGCATGATAATTAAAGAAACATACTATAAGCTAAATTCATCAGAGCCTTTCCTAAGATTTGGCAAATGAAACTGAGATTATTCTTTGAATTCATAACCTACATGGAGTATTCTGTTACATGTAGTTACCTCCTATGTCTGCCTAAAAGTGGCTTTCCCAATGTAGCTAACAAAGGAAAAAGAAAATGTGATCCGGAGATAGAGTGAGAAAGATAGAGTGAGAAAGAGTGAGAAAGATAGAGTGAGAAAGAGCCTCTTCTCTATCACTCAAACTCTACGCCAGAAAACTGAGATTTTTGATCAGTCCCTAGACACTCAAGTCATATACATGGGACTTACGTGAGCCATAGGAAACTGAATTTCGAATACTGTGACTAAATAAAATCATGTGAGTTAAAATGTGTTATATAATTTGGACTTTATTCTCTGCATGATGAAGTCTTCAGTGAGTCTGAAGCAACAACACGGTGTACTTTCTAAAGCATGTGGATTCAATATAAGGAATGGCCAGATATTAGGAGGAAGGGGTTGTTAGTTATGAAGCTAATATAAAAATCTAGATAAGAGAGCATGAAGGCCTAGATAAAGCAGTGGTAAGTGGGCATTTATAAAAAGATTTAAGAAGCCTTTGGACATAGGGTGTAAAGGAGAGAAAATGTCTGGGCTAATTTTTTAATTTCTTGCCTTTATTTTCAGTTTGGACTTTTTGTGGTTGCTGTTTTGTTCTTTGTCTTTTTGTTTAGCTTTTGTTTGAGGAGGTAATTTCTTTGTATAACTTTTAATATTCAAATATCTGAGTCCCGTTTATACACAGATGTCCATATAACAGTTGTATTTTGTAGGTGTGTCACTTGGCAGTGGGTCTCACAACCCCACATTTTTGAGTATTTGTAATTCTCTGTAATGGTCTCTACCTGTTGCAGGAGACATTTCCCTAATGAGGGGGTGAGGGCTATACTTATTTGTGGGATATAAGGACATTCTCTAATCAGCATTTAACTTTACTTTGAGTGTGAACACAAGAAGACATAATCACTGTACCTCGTTGCACATATAAACACCACCATTTGTCCAGCACTCCTTGTATGGCAAGGACTGATAAATAGCTTATTCCTAAAAGTAGACATGGCGCCACCATATAAACTTATCAAAGTAAATTAGGACTGTAGGAGCCTATGAGTACATTCAAATTGGGAAACTAGGACCAAGAACTTGCCTAACACACTAGACCAAGAAAAGGCTGCAATTCCTCACATAAAGCCCCCAAAGAGGAAAGCACCCACTGCTTTGGTACTTACACCCTCATGCTGTAGGCCGGCCAATCTGGGCCTCCCTCAACCCGCGGGAGAAACGGGTTCCTAGTCAGGTCAACAAGACGTCTGCGAAGAAATGATGGCAGAGATGACACATGGAAGTACAGGGTCTGAATGTATTTCTTAAAAATGGCATCAAACTTTTACAGTCATTGCAAAAGAGAAATGAGAAATCTAGCAGCTCAGCAGTTGAGGTACATCTGAGGTCACCTGAAACACACTGGGTCTAAAGCAGCCACCTCTTCTGGACAGGTGCTGCAACCCCCGGGTGCAAGCACTCTGGGCCCAGGGGGCTGCGGACTGCATGAGGCTCGAAGCTTGAATCTGAATGAGTGAATCTAAGTCTAAGTCCTGGTCCATCTAAATTGTAGTTAAGTCCTTGCACAAAATGAAAAGAAGGCTTATATAGTAAACAGAAAACAGGGCGAATGACAAAAGTCACATAAGCAGGTAATAGTCACATCAAGGTCAGTAAGATCACTTAGGAAAGGGATGATTACATCAAGGTCAGGAAGATCAGGTATCCAGGTATGAAGAGCAGTGGTGCCCTCCCCACTGGGGCTATTTGGTATTCCCATGCTGATTCTCTGGGTCTGCTGGGAGGCAAGCACCAGGAAGTTCCAATCTAGCAGTTCCTACTAATGCCCTTAAGTGAGGGAAGTCCTTCGATTACTCTGGTAAGTAAAACAGTTCTGTCTTCTGTGGGACTGCCCTGAGAATTCTAACTATGTTAATAGTAAGCAATGGTGCCTGAACTCTGTTGCTAACTCTGAGGACATCCTATTTGATAAGACATCCTTCCTTGTGAGAAATTTCAAGCTAAGGACAGTTTGGAAATAAATTAGGCTATATTGGAATGCTGTGCTGGCCAGGAAATAACGCCCAATCTTAAGTTTTAGCCATTTATGAATCATTTCTTGGGGTACCTTTATGCCTGAATAAGAAGGTGTGTTGACGAGTGGAAAGACTAATCTGGAACATGTCTGAGTTAGGAGATGCCAACAACTGACTGAATACCCAGGAGGCACAAACTCCCTTTGAAGTCATAAGGCCTTTTGTCCTTAATCAGGCTTTTACCCCCGATATTGCAGACTTTACTGGAGTAGATGAGTGGGTGTGGCACCCTCACCCACCTATCACCTGACACTGATAGGCAGAAAAGTTCCAACTGTCCCAAGGGCTACAGTGTACTTCAATCCCCACTACTGATAACAACCTATTGGAGTTGCCATCTGTATGTCTGCATCATCATCCATCTGGACATTCTACCTGTGCATCTACCCATTCATTCATTGGGACCCCAACTTTCCATTTGCCTCCATCAATTTTGAGGGCTCAGAACTTGAAGCTTCAGTTCAACTTAATCTTGAAGCCTGGCTCATCTCTGACTCTATATTCTGACTTTATAATAGTAACTCTAGCCGAGCTCCAATAAGGCAAAGACCAGGCAGCTTGTGACTGTTAATGATTGTCAGCTCGACAAGATCTAGAGTCACCTAGATGATAAATCTTCAAGCAAGGTAAAGAGTAGGGTGAGGCTGTGGCTGTCAAACTGATAGGCTCTAGAATAACCTAGGAGACAACCTTTGAATGTGTCTGCAGAGCAGCTTCTAGTCTAAGCTAAGTGGAATAGGAGGACACACCCTCACTGTGGATAGCTGCATTCTGTGGGATTCCGTACAGCACCACAAAACAATGATGCTGACTTAGCACCTGTATTTGTCCTTCATTGTTCCCTGAGTGGGGACACATAACTAGCTGTCACATGCTCCAGCATCAAATCAAAGCCTCCACAGCAGACAGCTTAGCTATAACTGAAAGCTGCATAGCTCCAGCTCTCTCTCTCTCTCTCTCTCTCTGAACTCTTCCAAGAAGGGAAATATGGGAGAAGGCTATAAGTGGCTTTGCTGCCCCCTGAAACCAATGACAAGCTTCTTAGCATGAGCTCCTAAAAATCTCACCATCATAGTTAGGAAACCAGCAGAGCAACGGGAGGAGGAGATTCTCAGCAACCTGTCATGAGACACTATTAATCAACCTTCTTAAGCATATACTATACAAGGTCACAGACATAGGATCCTTAGATTCTAGCCTCTAGAAACCCAGGACCTATATGTTTCTTTCATTTATTTCAGAAGGCTTTGTAGCCTAAAGCCAACCTTGACAAGCCCTTTACCCATTTCATGCCTCTGTTTACTTATCTCTAGGATACTGCTAATATTATTTATCTTGTAGCTCCATTGTGAAGATTAAACTATCATGTGCTAAAGTCAACCCCTATCAATAAAAACCCTCAATTAACTGCTATTTTTTATTATTATAAGGGACTTTTTCTTGGAAATTTTGTCAGAGTCTAGGGCTTTATTTTGTCCAGCTGAATGAAACTACTTGCAGATGCTGTAACAGAAAGTCCCAAACAATGTCACGAGATCTTGGTAAGCCCTAAGCCTGACAGTGCCCTGGCTCACACATCTTCTAGTGCTGCTACTTTTGAACGCCCCATGATTACTTAGGAAATAAGAAGGACTTTGTAGATCATCCTCCTGACTTTTGCTACAGGTGGCTTTTTGTATTGATTAGAAAACAGTAGTGTTAGTCCATATGGTCACCCTGTCATCTGTAATATAGCCCCCAGCATAAACCAAAACAGTTTACTATTTTCCACATTGTGAGTTCCAACTTGTCTGGTGATTTGTGTAGTTTTGGAACCTTGAGAATCTCATGATCAGAAATTGCAGCATGATACACTAAAGCCACCCAGAGCTTCTTTTCTCAGATGGGCCCAGGGATTTGGAATAACATCACAAGTGCATTGTAGACAGTAAAAGAGAAAACACATACCATTCCCTGGCAAGATGTGCCAGAATTCACATAAGCAAAGCATATTGACTCATAAATTCTAGTATTGTAGCTACAAGATCTAGCTTATGAAGGCAAAGGATGGAATGGGCCACACAAGGCCAAGGCTGAGTGTAAAAGTAGTGACAGCCAGCATGTTTTGCTAGCCAACTTTTCTCTAACTAGAAACCTGGAAGATCACTTTGATCTTCTGTCTGACTTTCAGAGTAGGCCCATTCCTCTTAGATTTCATGGGACAGAGCTTCCCAAAATACCTCTAAATAAGCTGTGGTATATACCCATAGTTAGTAGGTGACCCCTTGAACATTCTACCCCTAGCTACCCACATCATAGTTATCTTTGTATTTCAATCAGTACTGAGACACCACCCCATTCTAGTTTTCTAATTATACAGGTCCCTCCAGAGTCAATCAAGAAAGCATCTATTTGGACCAACAAGATGTACATTCTGCTATGATTAAAGAAGAATTCTGTGACTTAGACTCTTTTTGTGAATTCCAGGAAATGAAATGAAGATACCCAAAGCAATTAAAGAAAATGTAAATAGTAATGTAAACATCTGATGAGAATACAGAGATAAAGGAGTTGGAGGTGGACATTAATCATGCAATAAAGAGAACATGGGGAATAAGATTCATATGAGTCTTGGCAGTGTCCAGATTTAGAGAAGAGATCGTAGAGAGAAGCATTGAAAATAGTAGACATAAAACAGAAAGCAAAGAACTCAAGGGTAGATTTGTATGAAATAGAAAAGGAGTGACATTTTCTGATAAAAAAAAAAAGCTTTAAGAATTCAAATTACATTCTGTTCCAGGTCTAGCCAATCTTCATTATTCATTGCCATGCATCTAAGAATCCCAAGGATCTTCCTTGATATTAGTTTGAGGGTATTCTTTGGGGAGCTTCATGAAACCAGAAGGGAAGTAGTAATAGCCAGCTGCTGTGTTTTCCTTCTTAATTTTAGCATTACAAAGAGAGCCTTCACCATTCTGTACTCCTCCCTCCCTCCCTCCAACTCCATCCCACCATCATCAAGAAGAGATGCTCACAACCAGAAGACCATGAGCCAGCCAAGCATGTGGCTAGTGGGGAAGGTATCATTGGATACCTGTGCAGGCCCTGAGTTGCTCTGGCAAGGGGGCTGCTTTCTAATGAATATTTCACTGTTTCAAGACAGCAAAACCAGCATTCAGTCCTTCTGGCAGTAATCTTAGTTCTCTTTCAATACACCCTCAGCAAAAAAGACAGAGAGAATTGTCTTTCTTAGTAGGGCATCTTTCCAGGAAAATATACACTAGCACACTTTCCTTTCAATGCAAATTCCCATTTGCTTTGATGCCCTGGCATAATCTGGAAGGAGGGTTTATGTATTTATTTCTATGACTAGATTGCAAGATTTTTTTTTTTAGACAAGACATCATGTTACTGTGATGAGTGTTTTATTTCAGAAAAATAGACAAACATATGTTTCTCTTTCTCCAATGTCAGAACATATTAAGTAACAGTGAATTTATAGGAGATAATGGTGTCAATGGCAACCATTTGCCAGATACTTCTGCTTTCCTTGGTAAGCTGGCTGAGTCGAGTATGGGTTCTTCTTTTTCAGTCTTAATTACCAATATTAATTCTCAGATCACACCCTCCACATCATCCAGTGACGACACCCATCTAAGAGTGTATATATGATTTATAGAGTGGTTGTAAAAGGAAAAGACTATATGGCAGAGTTCACAAGGTTTCAGAAGTGAGCCCATGGACATGGAAATAAGAGTCTTCATTGATGATAACAGCCAATGATGATAAGAGCGCTGCAGAGAAACAGAACAGCAGTGGTTATGAGAGTCACAGATCTGAGAGTGAAACCTCATAGTTGAATCCAGGTGCATAGGCAAAAGATAGACAAAGGAACAGGTATATGGAAAGACAGCTGTTGATTAGGCTACATCAACTGTGGGGACCAACAGGAGCTGAAGCCCTCTCTTCCTGTCAGTCTTTGAGTGGTCAGATGAGAGCTTGGTAGCAGTTGTCACCATCACAAAGCTAGATGTCCATCTTTTAGTAGTCTCTAGAAGAGGAAGTTACACCCCTTCCTTGGTCTGGTGTGTCTGGTAAGTTCTCTGACCCAGTGTTCCCAAGATTATTTTAATGTATTTTTGTGTTTCTGATAAATTTATCGAGTGGAACATCTTCTATTCCCAGGAATAAGTCATGTATAAGCTCGTGTTATGTTGGTGGTGATTTGAATTCTTGGTCCCCAGTTGATAAAATTGGTTTGTGATGGATTAGGATGTGTGTCACTGGGGGTAGGCTTTGAAGTTTCAAAATATATGCATGTAATACCAATTGATGAAGAAAGACATGGATTTGAAAAAGAACAAGAATGGTATGTGGGAGTGTATAGAGAAAGAAAAGAGAAGAGGAAAACGATGTCAGTGTATTTTAATCTCAAAACAAAACAACTCCTGATATCCCCAGTATACTTAATGCCTCCTGTTTGAGGCTCAAGATGTGAGCTCTCAGCTCCTCCTTCTTCCATGTCTACACTCTGCCATCATAGACCCTAACTCTCTAGAACTATAAGTCAAATTAAATGCTTTATTTTATAAATGGCCTTGGTCATTGTGTTTTATCACAGCAATAGTGAAGTTACCACATGTCCACCTATGTATACAGTCATCCTCCATCCTCAAAATGGAGTCAAAAGCTACAAAACATGAAAATGTAGATAAATAAAACACTGTTTTTACACAATGTGGAGGAACTTAAGGTCAGGAAAGCTTAGCTTTCCTGGAGTGACTGATTTCATACTGGATGTTCAACAAATGGAAAGTGGACCAAATGTGTAGCTTGATGGTAAAGTACTTATCTAGTATGAGTGAGTCTTGGGCTCCTCTCTAGTACTACAGAACAAAAAAGAAAAAATGTTGGATAATAGAAGAGAAGAGCTTCTAGTCATTGCCCTTAAATCTCTCCTTCTCATCATGAAGAAGGATATGGTGAAGAAAGAAATTCTCTCCTGAGCCAGGAGAGAATCATTACACTCTAGTTTAGACTCATTATACTCTAGTTTAGACTGGAGATTTCCTTAGGAAGAATAGCAATATCAATCAACCATATCCCCCAGAGCTCCAAGGGACTAAACCACCAACCAAAGAATACACATGGAGGGACCCATGGCTCTATCTGTGTATGTAGCAGAGGATGGCCTTATCTGGCATCAATGGGAGGGGAGGCCCTTGGTCCTGTGAAGGCTTAATGCCCCAGAGTAGGGGAATGCTAGGGCAGTGAGGTGGGAATGGGTAGGTAGTTGGGAGAGTACCATCATAGAAGCAGGGGGAGAGGGGATAGTATAGGAGGTTTTCAAAGGGGAAACTTGGAAGGGTGTGGAGAGCACTGGACCATGCCCTGTGATGGCGCCGGCTTCTGCTCCTTGCTGGGGCTGGTCCTTTGCAAGGTGTAGTTGAACAGGTGAGATAGGTTGCCAGACAGGGCAGAGGGCCAGGAGCCATTGGTGAGGTTGGAAGCATCCAGCACACCGGCACAGACGGTGTATTCCAGGGGTTATTGCAGTAAGCCCAGGGCAGCACGTGCGTCATGGATGAGAAGTAGTAGAAAGCAATGTAGATGACCACGTTGTAGTAGATGCCGATGTATGTGGATACCACCACCATGCCATAGCCCACGCTTTTGAACATGGGGCTGATCCTCCAGACCCCCAGGCAGCCCTGGCTTGCAAACTGGTCGAAGGAGAGCTCCATGAAGAAGAGAGGAATCCCGCAGAAGATCAGCATGATGAAGTAGGGGAACATGAAGGCGTTCGATCTGATTGCCCCAGTTGCCCCGTGTGAGGTTCTGGTCCTTCTTGGTGGCCTCACTGGGCATAGCACCATTTTCCAGTACTCCTCGCTCCTAAGGCGAGCTCAGGGAGGACAGAAACCTCCCGTGGAGCAGAAGGGCAAAAGCTCGCTTGATCTTGATTTTCAGTATGAATACAAACCATGAAAGCGGAGCCTTCGATAGCTCAGTTGGTAGAGCGGAGGACTGTAGTTAGCCCAATATGGCAATCCTTAGGTCACTGGTTCGATTCTGGCTCAAGTGATGGTGGCTAATCCATTTGATATTTGGCTGTTGTGCGGCATAAATGGGAGTTGTACAGATTTATCACCATTTATGATGTTAGTTGGAGGGGTCCATGTTGTACCCATGTTCAACTGAACAACGTCTGATAAATTTGGCACATTCCTTGATGATTCTCCTGCTCCCATAGCAGGCACCTCCCCTTCTTCAAAAGGCTCGGTTGGACCCTTTAATGTAAATGTTACCTTTAGTAGCACGCCTGTATGCATGTGGTCCCCTTTTATTTTTATTATTAGTGATAATAGTAATGTTAGTAAGGGTGAGTTAGTTTGTGATTAAAATAATTGCTTTTATAGTCAGTGCTAGGATGCTAGCAAGTTTTCTGTTGCTGTGGTTGCTCGTATGCCACAGTGGATTCCTGTTCCTGTAGAAGCCCCCAATGCCATGACTTTGTTTAGATATAGGAGAGATTTTAGCATTACAGCTGCTATTGTGGTGTCCATTTCTCTCACCACGGCTGGAGCAGTTATTGCTGCCATTGCTATGGACCATACTGTACAAACAGCATCCACTCTTAATGAGTTATCAGCCACTGTTGCAACGGCCTTGGATACTCAAGCCTCTGTGAGTTCTCAGTTGAAAGGAGGCCTGATAGTGCTTAATCAAAGAATTGACCTTGTTCAGGAGCAGGTTGACACTCTGTGACAGCTTGCCCAGGTGGGCTGTGAGTGGAAGTATCCTGGCCTGTGTGTCACCTCTATTCAGTATCAAAATATTACTCAGGCTGCTAATCTTTCTCGCCAATTGTCTCAATATCTTACAGGGAATTTGTCTGCAGGTTTTGAAGACCTCATGCATAGATTGAGATTGGCCATCGTCAGGGCTAATTCCACGAGGGTGGATTGGGGGCTGGCTGATGGATTATCATCTTGGATCACCTCTGCCGTGAATCATCTGAAAGAATGGGTGGGCATGGGTGCTCTTTTAGCCCTATTGCTGATTGTCTGTTTCACTGGTCTCTGGTGTTGGT
>JADRCD010188608.1:0-10736 GCA_019843815.1 Montemys delectorum | reverse complement strand
GGGGGGAGGCAAAGGGGGTTTGTTCTTGTAGTTTTTGTTTGTTTTGTTTTTGGCAGGGAAACTGGGAAAGGAGAAATTTACATGTAAATAAAGAAAATATCTGATAAAAATAAAATAAAATGCAAGCTTGTGGAGGAAATACTAGATTTACATCACAACAGGGAGGGAGAAAAGCAAGGACACAGAGGCAGGTTATTCTAGGACATTTAGGGCTCCGGCTAGACTTCTAGGCTTTGTTCTCTTTTTCATTGCCTAGGTATTCTTGAGGCCTGAACTCCCTGGTATGTGTAGATTATATAGGACAGACTGACAAACCCACGAAGTGCACAGAAGCCCGTGGAAAAAGAGGTAGGGAAGTTATACAGGAGGTAAGAAACTCTGGGAAGAAATCAAGTAGGCTGGGCGGGGGTGGGGGGGAGGGGTGGAGCATGGGTTTCTAGCTGTCTGGGAGGGGGTGGGGTGGAGCATGGGTTTCTAGCTGTCTAGGAGGGGGTGGGGTGGAGCATGGGTTTCTAACTGTCTAAGCATGAAGAACAGTAGCCTCCCATAGCTTCTCTATGGATCTAGTTTGGTCTGACATAGAGAATCAGTGTTATCTTTTCAAGGCACTGTTTTTATTTTTTTCCTTTTAATAGCTTTGTGACACTTTTCTCTTCAATTTCTTTTCAGTAACATGGAGATAAAACCAATTATATACGACAAAAACTGCCAGGTAAAATACAGTAAGCAGTTAAATTTGAATTCACGCAAGCTGCATATAATCTTTACTATAAGAATATATGATGCAATATTTCAGACATACTGATAATGTATACTGTTTTGATAGAAGTTAAATTTAACTACCCTTTTTATTCTAAGTCTGAAAATTCCAACTATATAAGTACCTTAAGTAACAATGGTTTATTTAAAAATCACAATAGTATGAACAATGTCACTATTCTAGAATCAGTGGTTTGTGTATGAGAATTTTGCGTTTTAAAAAGACTTCTGTGATATAGGGTAATTTTGTGATTCAGTGTTATTAAAACGAGTCTGGAGGGCAAACCTTGTGTGTTTAGTGACAGAAATTTTATGTCAAAGTGATCTCACTCTGTCAAACAAAAGACACATTAAATGTTTCTTTCAACTGTTAATTTAAATAGGTGATCTCTGACTGGCAGTTCAAGTGTTTTTGTGCACATCTTTTTTTGATGGATAGAGAAATTGTTGAGGAACAAATGTCTTTTTTTTGACAAATATACATTTATGGCTATTTCCCCACAATGACTTCAATATTAGTCTTTTCTTTAGCTATATTACTTATGGTAATTAAAGCAAATGTTGTTTGTACTCATTATGATACAATTCTTTTTGTAGATTAGTAAATCACAATTCTAGCCTTGATTTTTGGTTTAAGATAGAAAATATGGATTCCTAGATTCCTAGTTAACGCATCCACATTACTTGTATTCATTACTGTATGCTGTTTATTTCTTAAAGAAGTACTCCTAAGTGTCATAACACAGTTGGCTCTGTGATGGAATCTAAATACTGGGTCTCCTCTGGAGCCCTTTGTCACTGTGTCACTAGGGTGCTTCGTATGCATAAATCATGTCCAGCCATTGTGCCATTTCTCTGAAACACTGTTCACCAACATCAGCCACTCAATATGGTGAGTGAAGGTGTAGCTCAGTCAGTAGACATAGCCACCTGCATCAGAGGCTGGAATGGAATCTGTCATGCTTAATGGATTCTGCTATCACTATAAAACACGCCAGCACTGAAGAAGGAAATAGAAATGAACTTGGTTTCTGCTTTATGCTCCCATACACATAGAGATAACTGTACTTTCATCCTTAATAGAAGGAACATTTACCATGTACTCCTTATACACCTTAAGGAACTGAGGTCACAGGTCAAAGTGTCATGTTTAAATATAGAAAGATATATGCATTCAGAGACTCACAGTCAACACCACCTACTCCAGAACTCAATCAATCAAGTGTAACTCACACCTAACATGTATTTGGTCCTTTGCCTTCTCTAACATGCTGCCTTTTATGTCTGTCCTTTTAGGGATCAACTCTTTTTGCGGGTGATTTCAGGTAAGACAGTGGAATTGCCAGCTAGATCTTCAGGAACAGCTCAGGTTTATGGCTTATGAAAAGAAGGGGCTACATTTGGAGGTAATGAAGGAGCTAAGAAAAGAAGAAATACTTCATTAAAATTAAATGTTTTCAGTTTTGTTTTAAAGTCACTTATGAAACACTAGAATTCTTTTCAAGGTAAAGCAGGGCTGGCCAATTTTATCATTTGGGTTCTCTGGTGAAAAATATCTGCCTGGTGGAATGAACAGTGAATAGGTAGCATCATAAAACCTGCCCAGCTAAGGGACGTCCTGTTTGTACTTCTGAAGTTGAGGCAGAGTCAGAGCAAGAAGAGAAAAGTTCTGGAAGCATCTTCCAGTGCTCTAGACATCCAAGGTCCCCAGGCTCTTTCAAAACAGTTCAACAGAGAAAGACGAGCTCAAGGAAAGCACCAGAGGAATGGATGTGGTTTAGGTTTTAGTCATTTTTGTAGCTGGCTTTTAAAGGTTGGTGTAATAAAACATTTACATGATGATATGCTCTCTCTGCCAAATAGTCTAGAGTCTATTTCCCATGGATAGACTGAACTCAACTGTAGTTAATGGCAAAATCTGGGCCTTTTTTTTGTTGTTTACAAATAATAGACATTTAATGGGAACCTGTTTTGTGCCAAGAACTGTGTTGAAATTAGACTTGCATGGAGCTCACAGGCATGAGATTATAGAGATGACAAATTAAATGTAAGAAGGACAAGGGAAAGGGAAAGAGGTAGGTTAGGAGTTCCCTTAACTGAGTGACAGGGACCTTGGGGAAGGAAGGTCAGACAAAAGGGTGAAGGATCCTACCCAGCACCCAGGCAAAGGGAGGAGTAATAGCCCAAGGGAGGGCATTTCAGGGTGTAATGGCTAAGGCCCCTTTCTGACCTTGCACTTCTAAGCACATCAGTATAATTAATTCAGTTCGTGATTCCCCAAAGTCTAACTCATTAATAAGGAAAATGGGGAAAATTTAAAAACAACCAATTAACATCTAGAGAACTCAAAACCTAAGTTAGCAGAGGACTATTAATAGAGGAGTGTGCTTCATTTTGCTAACTTTTTGGTGAAAATTCTACATTGTACCTGTGAAATTCCAAATTAAACGAACACCATTTCTTAGAAAATCAGCACCTTTAACATTTAAAGGCATGTCCTATGATGTATTATTTAAAATGTGTAATTCGATTTTTTTCTGTACGCATAGCAAAATCAAAGCATTTCTGGTCTTGTGGATGTCCTAGGGTGAGCACGGGGCCAGTTTGGCCACGCTTACCTGGCCTTGACTCTTTCTGTCAATTCCTTGTCATTGTCTGTCTCATGTCCCCCAGAAGTCTTTCCAGCAACAGTTCTCCCATTTGTGGTCTATTGTGGGCTGAAATACTAGGAAACTCATTCATTTAAAGGTTTTCATTTTTTCCCTTTTCCTGGAATTTTTTCTCAAATAATATATCCTGATTACTTATTCTCCATCTATCCCTCCCAGCTCCTCCCCAACTCCCCTCCCATCCAGATCCACCCCTTTTCTGTCTCTCATTAGAAAATCAAAAGGCTTCTATGGGATGATAATGTAATAAAATAAAACAACAAAATAAAATTTAATAAGATGAAACAAAAACTAACACATTGTAATTGGACCAAACAAACAAACCAACAGAGGAAAAAAGTCCAAGAGAAGGCACAAGAAACAGAAATCTATTCACTCCCACACTTGGGAATCCTATAAGAACACTAAACCATCCAGTAAACTTGTGGTATTAAAAAAGAGAGAAGAGAAATAAATGAAACAAAATAAAATAGAATAAAGACAAGGAACCTCTAAAGATACTGTTGGGTTTGTTTTCTGTTGGTCATCTGTACTAGGCATGAAACCTACCCATAAGAGTAATTTGTTTTCCCCTTGGGAGATGCTTTGCAAGTGTTTATTAATTAGAGCTGGCTTCTGGGTTAACGACGGAGTATGTGTCTGCTTATCCTTTTAGCTCTAGGACCTCATATTGTGCAGACCCATGCAGGGCCTGTACATGTTGCTTCAGACGCTCTGAGTTCATATTTGAATCAATCCTGTTGATTTACAGGACCTTGTGACCTTGGTGTCCTCCACCCTTACTGGCTCTTAGACTCTGTCTCCTCTTCCACAAGATTCCCTGAGCCTTGAGGGAATTTGATTTAATGGAAATATCCGTTTTAGGATTGAAAGTTCTGAGGTCTCTCATTCTACATAGTGTCTCATTGTGGATCTTTGTATTTCTTTACATCTGAAGGAGCAAGCTTCTCTGATGATGGCTAAGCAAGGTACTGATTCATGAATAATGCAAAATGTCATAAGGGATCATTTTATTTATTCCCCCCTAAAGAATGGTTGCCACACCCACTCATTTACTCCAGTAAAATCCGCAATATTGGCAGTAAAAGTCTGATTAAGGATAAGAGGCGTTATGACTTCAAAGGGAGTTTGTGCCTCCTGGGTATTCAGACAGTCGTTGGCATCTCCTAACTCAGATGTGTTCCAGATTAGTCTTTCCAATCGTCAACATGCCCTCTTATTTAGGCATAAAAGGTACCTCAAGAAATGATTCATTAATGGCTAAACCTAAGATTAGGTATTGTCTCCTGGCCAGCACAATGTTCCAAAATATCCTAATTTAATTCCAAGCTGTCCTTAGCTTGGAATTTCTCTCAAGAAATCTGCCTTATCAGACAAGTTGTCCTCAGAGTTAGCAACAGAGGTCAGGCACATAGTTAGAATCTTAGGGCAGTTCCACAGAAGAAAGAACTGTTTTTCATACTAGAGAGTAATCAAGGGCTTCCCTCACTTAAGGGCATTAGCAGGAACTGCTAGATTGGAATTTCCTGGTGCTTGCCTTGAGCAGACCCAGAGAATTAGCACAGGAATACCAAAATAGCTCCAGCAGGGAGGGCACCACTGCTCTTCTGCCCACTTCACACATGGATACCTGATCTTAACTACCTTGATGTAACCATCCCTTACCTATGTGATCTTATTGACCTTGATGTGACTATCACCTACCTACATGACTTTTGTCATTCACCCTGTTTTCTGTATACCATATAAGCCTGGTTTTCACTTTGTGCACAGGGTTAGCACTTAGACTGGAACTAGAACTTAGATGGACTAGGACTTAGATTCATGCAGCCCTCAGCCCCCTGGGCCCAGAGCACCTGGGCCGGGGTGGGGGGGGGGGTGCAGCGCCAGTCCAGAGGAGACGGCTGCTGCTTTAGACCCAGTGTGTTTCAGATGGCCTCACATGTACCCTCACTGCTGAGCTGCTAGATTTCCCATTTCTCTTTTGCAATGACTGTAAAATCCTCATGCTATTTTTAAGAAATACATTCAGATTCAGCACACCCTTGTGTCGACTCTGTCTGTCATTCACCAACTTGTTGCCCACCTGACCAGACCTCTCATCCCGTGGAAAACGAGGTCCCCTCAATGAACCCGGTCCATGGCAAATGGTATTACTTGCTATTTCATAGGTCTATAGGATATATACTTCCAGGTTTTTAATCATCTATGCAGTGTCAGGTATTGATACTATCTGGTGGAGTGGACCTTAAGTCAGATCAGACATTGGTTGGTTACTCCCACGATCTTTGTGCCACCATTGCACTAGCACAGCTTGCAGGTAGGACACCATAGTAGATCAAATGGTTTGTGGCTCAGTGTTTTCATTTCTCCTTTGGTAGTGTGCAGAGTACATTCCTATACTAAGGGTGCAGGCACGTAGGATGAAGGCTCTATATAGATTTCATGTTTAATGAGTTAGGTAGGTCTTATCTTCAGCAATGGGGCTTTGTCATCAGTCTGTCGAGAACGACTTATAGTTTTGGCAATAGCCTCAGTTGTTCAGGGATTCCTGTGGAACCCCTTTGGCCAACAACTCAATTATATGTAATCCAATTCAGGTACTAAAAGCTTCATTTTACAACAAGATATGGGCATTTGGGGCTCTGTATTCCCTGCTATTCGGTGACCCACTCTTTCTTCTCCACATAAAATACTATTAGTGTTGCTTGGCAAATATTATGTTTCTGGTATGGGGTTCCAGCAGTAAGATGGGAGAGAGACTAATTGGTGATTATTTTTTCTTTAGTTTTTACTGGGAGTTACATCACATGAGGGTGTGGGAAGATGCCATTGTAGCTGATATGTATTCCCCAGCACCCTCATTCATAGGATGTTTACCACAGATGGTACAGGTAGCTTTAGGAGCAGCATGGTAGTCAATAATACCTCTTACAGATGGGGTATGAAACCTTCAGCTGTACAGGGCTGTGTTCCACCAGCCATTCCCATTTCTCTTTTAGTCTCCCACGGAGACTCTGATCATGATTTTGGCTGAAGCTCCTCTGACTTCCATATGCTTCTTATCACCCATTGGCAAAGACTCAACTAGGTTATATCTCTAGTTGCACATTTTGGATGTAGTTCTCTATGTAACCACCACCTGGGCCAGTGGATATTTGCTTTCCTTCAGTTGTAACATGACTGAGGTGATGGCAGGGTTAGTGACACACACAGTGGAACAAAGAGTGAGCAGGACTGGGCTGGAGAATATGGCTTGGCTGAGGCTAATTGGCAGCCCACCCATCATTCATTCCCATGCGCTAAAAATGCTGCAATAAAATTTCCTTTTCTACACTTGTATCTTCTCATTAGCTTTGAAATGATTTTGTGGTTTGGTTTAAAGTCTGTCTTCTCTTTTCAGTGATTCCTTTGGGACTGGTTGTTCATTAAAAAAAAGAAAGAAAAAAAGAGAACATTTTGCATTTTTATAGTTCTGTGCACTGGACCATAGAGGAGCAGCAGATGTTGCTTGCTCTTTCCCACCCACGCATCCAAATGTGAATAATCTTGGTACTCCTGGCAAACTTTCACCGAATACAGCATCTTTTAGCACTACAAAGACTCCATCCTACCAAATGTTCATGAAGAACCAATGCAAAGAGTGCACTTAATGGTGAAATGAACATCGCATACTTCAAAGAATCTTCAACTTGGAGTTAGATAATCCTCAAGCTGCCAATAAGCCATGTGTATTTGGCTAAATTTTGTATTCCTCTTAGGTTTCCATTTCCTCATATGTAAATGGGAGATAATGCCACCCATAACACTGTGCTTGTCACACACTTAGCACTAACTGTTGAATTTGAATTTTATCAGACTCATTTAAAACATTGCTATCGAGAGAGGACAGCTTCCTCTCAACATTTTCTTTTATTTGGTCTTCTGTGGACATCAGCTTCTATCTTTTCACTAATGCTCGGGTTTCTCTGTCTTCCTTGACTAATTCTTGACATATACTATTGACTTTAGGTCTATCCTTAAATATAGTGGAGGTAATTGATTTTAGTTTTGCTATTTAAAGGTTTTCAAGATACTCTATAATACAAAGATAAGTTAAATACAGGAAACTGGATTTCAAAATGTAATACCACAGTGATGCTGTGGTATTTCTTTGAATACTTTCTTTATTTTCTTAATATCCATTAAAAGATGTAGGAGGCTCAAGTGACCCTAGGGACTTCATAGGTAGAGAAGATGACTTTAGGGAGACCCATGGCAGAGTATCCTAAGACTAGATGCTTGACCTTAGCCAATGAACACTGTTGCTCCTTGATTATGTTTCTAGTGACTGAGGGGTATTTTAATTTATGTTATTTCAGTGATTTCTATGTCTATTTTCTACCATGACCTATTATAACACCCTTGTACTCTTCTACATTTCTGTGTTAGACTTCTGTGTAATTAATTTATCTTTAGTGTTTTGTTTATGAGAAGAATTTTAACTTTTAAAATTCTACTCTTGAAATGCTTCTTCTATGATTATCTGGCAATGGATATTTTTTAGTGGAGTGTGTGTGTGCATTTGTGTGTGTATGTGTGTATGTGTTGTATGTGTTCTGTGCATGTGTTTGTGTGTAATCATTCAACATTTGGTTTCTTTCTCAATTACTGTCTATCTTATATTTGAGTCAGGGTCTTTCATTGAACCTTGTTTTAACTCGTTCTGATTGGCTGGTAGGCAAATTCCTGGGCTCCTCCTGTCTCTGTACTCCCAGCCTTGATTGCGATTGCATATATGTACTCCTGTACTCCTATGCCTGGGGTTTTTTTATTCCATTCTTGGGGAATCTAAACCCAGGTCCTTATGCTTGTGTGACAATAACTTTTCAGGATCCTGGATATTTCCATATTTTCCACAGGAAGAAAAAGACAATGTTAAATAGCTTTTGAAGAGTACATACTTACATCTCATTTGAAAGCATACACTAAGTCTTTTCTTCCTCCACAGCAGATCTGTGAGGTTCTTTATCCCCTTGGCACCATCTCTGCCATGACAAATTATCATCACAGGCTCTATATTTCTCCCATGAATTTAACTCAGCTTCTTGCAGGTCGTTTAGAAATAGCTCATATGTCATATTGAACATGGCAAATAATTTCTCAGTTTCAAGCTGACTTTTAATTTTCGTGCTATTCTTCATTTTAAAAAACTTCAATATTTGGACCTCTGTTGTTCAATTTAATCTACTGAGCCACTTCCCAAGCCCTGTAATGGCATTTTATATTGTTGTGTGTTTATATAACTTCCATAAATGGATTGTGGTATTATTGTTCTTATGCTCTTTTATATATTCACTTATTCTCATTTACATAATCTTAAGCTTACATATATATGTATATACATGCATACATGGATATATATCCATGTGTGTGTGTGTATGTGTTTATATATTTCACATGTAAAGACATGCAGAGGTCCGAAAAGGGAATTATGTTTTTTGAGCCTGGAGTTACTGGGATTTGTGAGCTGTTCTACCTGAGTTTTGGGAAAAAACCTAGGTCCTATGGAAAAGGAATAGCTCTTAACTGCTGAGCCTCCTTTCCAGTACACTCTACCCTATTTCTAAGTGTGTCTATGAGGTTATGTGCCTGTGTGTAGTTTATGTACATGCATGTGTCTTAGTATGTAGCATACTTGCATTCTTGGAGAAGAGAGGAGAGCACTGAGTGTCCTTCTCTCTCAATTCCCACCTCATTCCTCCATGGCAAAGTCTTTTGCTAAACTGAAGCTGGTGATGTTCAGTTAGGCTGGTGGCCAGCAAGTGCAAGCTCTCTTTCTGTTTCTGACTACCTTAGCACTAGGATTTTAAGCATACATAGAAGCACATCTAGCCTTTACTCGAGTACTGGAGTCCAAACGAATACTGAGATATTGTTAGATACATATTCTTACATTCTTAAAAAACTAAACAGCTTGCTGTGTTTTGACTTTAAATCATTGCCTATCTTGGCATACATGTGTTTCTGTCACCGTGATTTTCAACAGCATTACCTTTAATTAATTGAAGCACACATGGGCCCCTATAATGGTATGGGAGGTCTTTGTCCACTCCTTCTAGGAATGCCTATATCTAAGTTTTGTCTGAATTATACATCACTCTTTTCCACCTTTATTTATATAATTCTTTACATAATTGAGCTAAGTTAATCTTTCTTTGTCTTTGAAAGTGTATGTCATATGTGTTAGGGTATAAGTGGTTTGTTGATGTTTGTGAGGGCAGGTGCATATGTGTGAATGTGGATGTGTTTGCATGCTAGAGATTGAGTGTGTGTCAAATGTCATTCTCAATTGCTTTTCCACTTCACTTTTTGAGACAGGGTTTCAAAACTAGAGCACATTGATTTGTCTAGACTGTTAGTAAGCTTCAGGGATCTTATGTCTCTGTTCTCTTAGCTCTAGGGTATAACACTGTGCCTAACATTGTTTTTTTTTTTTTAAATAAAAGGTGCTATATAGATCAAGCTGAGATCCTTATGCTTACACAACAGGATCTCTCTCTCTCTCTCTCTCTCTCTCTCTGTTTCAGTGTGTAGCTGGTTTCGTATGTTTTTGGTTAATCTCCCTCTCCTAGACTTCTTCGTAATCATTCTCCTTGTACCCTTCAGTCTATGGTATTCCCTCTTCCATGTTCACGTCACATGTTTTCTAGCTCCCCACCCCATACTCCTTCCATAAAGCCCACTTTTCTCCTCTCATGAGCCACTTTCTTGTTTCATGATCCATTTTCAGCAGAACCTAGGATGAACGTTGGTCTGAGACCCAATTACATTACTTACTCTAGTAATTTTTAGATTCATAAAATTTCTGCAAATTTTATTATTTTACTTTATTGATACATGGATAAAATCCCATCTTACATATTTATTCTTTTTTTTGTGGGATCTGAATGTATTTCTTAAAAATGGCATGGGACTTTTACAGTCATTGCAAAAGAGAGATGAAAAATCTGGCAGCTCAATAGTCGAGGTATATCTGAGGTCACCTGAAACATACTGGGTCTAAAACAGCAGCCATCTCCTCTGGACTGGTGCAGCACCCCTGGGCTCTGAGCCTGCTCAGGCCACATGGGCCTGGCCAGAGTCCCAGGGGGACTACTGGTGCACCAGCCAGAAGGGTAAAGGCTCGAATCTCGAATCTCAAATGCAGACTGCTGCACATTGTCTCTCACACACACTCAGCTCAAGGTCCCGCCCATCCTAGGTAAAACACCCACTATGCTAATCTTCTGGGCTAGTAGAGACTGTCTCTTTCTTGCTAATTTCTAG
>JADRCD010188607.1:12505-40259 GCA_019843815.1 Montemys delectorum | reverse complement strand
ACCATAGATGGAGAAACCAAAGTATTCCATGACAAAACAAAATTCACACAATATATTTCCACAAATCCAGCCCTTCAAAGGGTAATAAATGGAAAACTAGAACACAAGGAGGGGAACTACATCTCTGAAAAAGCAAAAATGTAATCTTCCAACAAAACTAAAAGAAGATAGCCACATGAACGGAAGTCCAGCTCTAACAACAAAAATAACAGGAAGCAACAATTACTTTTCCTTAATATCTATTAATATTAATGGACTCAATTCCCCAATAAAAAGACATAGACTGTCAGATTGGGTATATAAACAGGACTCAACATTTTGTTGCATACAGGAAACCCACCTCAGTGACAAAGACAGACACTACCTCAGAATAAAAGGCTGGAAAACAATTCTCCAAGCCAATGGTCCCAAGAAGAAAGCTGGAGTAGCCATTCTAATATCGAATAAAATTGACTTTCACCCTAAAGTGATCAAAAAAGATAAGGAGGGACACTTCATATTCATCAAAAGTATGATCCACCAAGATGAACTCTCAATTCTAAACCTCTATGTTCCAAATCAAAGAGCATCTACAGTCATAAAAGAAACGTTACTAAAGCTCAAAGCACACATTGCACTGCACACAATAATAGCGGGAAATTTCAACACCCTACTCTCTGCAATGGACAGACCATGGAAACAGAAACTAAACAAAGACACAGTGAGACTAACAGAACTTATGAAATAGATGGCTTTAACAGATATCTATAGAACTTTTTATCCTAAAATAAAAGGATATACCTTCTTCTCAGCACCTCATGGTATCTTCTCCAAAATTGACCACATAATTGGTCACAAATCAGGCCTCCACAGATACAAGAAGATTGAAATAATTCCTTGGATCCTATCAGATCACCATGAACAAAGGCTGCTCCTCAATAACAACATAAACAATAGAATGCCCACATACACGTGGAAGCTTAACAACACTCTACTCAATGAAAACTTGGTCAAGGAAGAAATAAAGAAAGAAATTAAAGACTTTCTAGAGTTTAATGAAAATGAAGCCACAACATATCCAAACTTATGGGACACAATGAAAGCAGTCCTAAGAGGAAAACTCATAGCTGTAAGTGCCTCCGAAATGAAACTGGAGAGCACATACACCAGCAATTTGACAGCACAGCTGAAAGCGCTAGAACAAAAAGAAGCAAATTGATGCAAGAGGAGTCAAAGGCAGGAAATAATCAAACTCAGGGCTGAAATTAACCACATAGAAACAAACAGAACTATACAAAGAATCAACCAAACCAGGAGCTGGTTCTTTGAGAAAATCAACAAAATAGATAAACCCTTAGCCAGACTAACTAGAGGGCACAGAGACAGTATCCTAATTAACAAGATCAGAAATGAAAAGGGAGACATAACAGACACTGAGGAAATCCAAAAAAATCATGAGATCCTACTACAAAAGCCTATATGCAACAAAACTGGAAAACGTGGATGAAATGGACAATTTTCTAGACAGATACCAGGTACCAAAGTTAAATCAAGATCAGATCAATGATCTAAACAGTCCCATATCTGCTCATGAAATTGAAACAGTTATTAATAGTCTCCCAACCAAAAAACGCCCAGGACCAGATGGCTTTAGTACAAAGTTTTATCAAACCTTCAAAGAAGACCTAATACCAATACTCCTCAAACTATTCCACAAAATAGAAACTGAAGGCACTCTACCCAATTCGTTGTATGAAGCCACAATTACTCTTATATCTAAACCACACAAAGACCTAATGAAGAAAGAAAACTTCAGACCAATCTCCCTTATGAATATCAATGCAAAAATATTCAATAAAATTCCTGCAAACCGAATCAAAAAACACATCAAAATGATCATCCACCATGATCAAGTAGGCTTCATCCCAGGGATGCAGAGATGGTTCAGTATATGGAAATCCATCAACATAATTCACTATATAAACAAACTCAAAGAAAAAAACCACATGATCATCTCATTAGATACTGTTTTTGCATTTGACAAAATCCAACAAAAAAGTCTTGGAAAGATTAGGAATTCAAGACCCATACTTAAACATAGTAAAAGCAATATACAGCAAACCAGTAGCCAACATCAAACTAAATTGAGAGAAACTTGAAGCAATCCCACTAAAACCAGGGAGTAGACAAGGCTGCCCACTCTCTCCCTACCTATTCAATATTGTACTTGAAGTCCTAGCCAGAGCAATTAGGCAACAAAAGGAGATCAAAGGAATACGAATTGGAAAGGAAGAAGTCAAATTATCACTATTTGCTAATGATATGATAGTATACTTAAGTGACCCCAAAAATTCCACCAGAGAGCTCCTAAACCTGATAAACAACTTCAGCAAAGTAGCTGGATATAAAATTAACTCAAGCAAATCAGAGGCCTTCCTCTACACAAAGGATAAACAGGCAGAGAAAGAAATTAGGGAAACAACACCCTTTACAATTAAATTACCTTGGTGTAACTGTAACTAAGCAAGTAAAATATCTGTTTGACAAGAACTTCAAGTCTCTGAAGAAGGAAATGGAAGAAGATCTCAGAAGATGAAAAGATCTCCCGTGCTCGAGGATTGGCAGGATTAATATAGTAAAAATGGCCATCTTACTGAAGGCAATCTACAGATTCAATACAATCCCCATCAAAATTCCAACTCAATTCTTCACAGACTTAGAGCAATTTGCAAATTCATCTGGAACAACAAAAAACCCAGGATAGCCAAAACTATTCTCAACAATAAAGGAACCTCTGGTGGAATCACAATCTTGGACCTTAAGCTGTACTACAGAGTAATTGTGATAAAAACTGCATGGTATTGGTACAGTGACAGGCAGGTAGATCAATGGAGCAGAATTAAAGACCCAGAAAATGAACCCACACACCTATGGTCACTTGATCTTTGACAAAGGAACTAAAACCATACAGTGGGAAAAAGACAGCATTTTCTTTTTTTTTTAACTAAAAGACAGCATTTTTAACAGATGGTGCTGGCTCAATTGGTGGTTAGCGTGTAGAAAAATGCAAATTGATCCATTCCTATCTCATTGTACAAAGCTCAAGTCCAAGTGGATCAGGGACCTCCACATCAAACCAGATACATTGAAACTAATAGAAAAGAAAGTGGGGAAGAACCTCAAGCAAATAGGCACAGGGGAAAATTTCCTGAAGAGAACCCCAATAGCTTCTGCTCTAAGATCAAGAATTGACAAATGGGACCTCATAAAGTTGCAAAGCTTCTGTAAGCCAAAAGACACTGTCAATAGGACAAAATGGCAACCAACAAATTGGGAAAAGATCTTTACCAATCCTATATCTGATAGAGGGTTAATATCCAATGTATACAAAGAACTCAAGAAGTTAGACTCCAGAGAACCAAATAACCCTATTAAAAATGGGGTATAGAACTAAACAAAGAATTCTCAACTGATGAATACCAAACGGCTGAGAAGCACCTAAAGAAATATTCAACATCCTTAGTCATCAGGGAAATGCAAATCAAAACAACTCTGAGATTCCACCTCACACCAGTCAGATTGGCTTGGATAAAAAACTCAGGTGACAGCAGATGCTGGAGAGGTTGTAGAGAAAGAGGAACACTCCTTCATTGCTGGTGGGAATGCAAGCTGGTACAACCACTCTCAAAATCAGTTTGGCGGTTCCTCCAGAAATTGGACATAGTTCTAGTGGAGGACCCAGCTATACCACTTCTGGGCATATACCCAGAAGATGCTCCAACATGTAATAAGGACACATGCTCCACCATGTTCATAGCAGCCTTATTTATAATAGCCAGAAGCTGGAAACAACCTAGATGTCCCTCAACAAAGGAATGGATACAGAAAGTGTGGTACATCTACACAATGGAGTACTACTCAGCTATTAAAAACAATGAATTTATGAAATTCTTAGGGAAATGGATGGATCAGGAGAATATCATCCTGAGTGAGGTAACCCAATCACAAAAGAACACACATGGTATGCACTCTCTGATAAGTGGTTATTAGCCCAGAAGTTCAGAATACAGGAAGAACAACCCACAAACCACATGAAACTCAAGAAGAAGGAAGACCAAAATGTGGACATTTCATTCCTTCTTAAAAGGGGAAACAAAATACCCACAAAAGGAGTTGCAGAGACTAACTATGGAACACAAGACTGAAGGAAGGACAAGCCAGCCTAATATAGCTATCTCCTGAGAGGCTCTGACAGAACCTAACTGCCATCCATTGAACTGAGTACAGGGTCCCCAATGAAGGAGTTAAAGAAAGGACCAAATGAGCTGAAGTGTTTGCAGCCCCTTAGGACAAACAACAGTATGAAGTAACTAGTACCCTCAGAGTTCCCAGGGATTCAACCACCAACCAAGGACTATACATGGTGGGACTGATTGTTTTGGCAGCAGGTGTATAGTAGAAGATTGCAAAGTCAATCATCAATAGGAGGAGAGGCCCTTGGCCCTGTGAAGGTTTTGTGCCCCAGTGTAGGGGAATGCCAGGGCCAATAAGTGGGAGGTGGGGTGGCAAGCACGAGGAAGGGGGAGGCAACAGGGGTTTGTTCTTGGTGTTTTTGTTTGTTTGTTTTTTGGAGGGGAAACTTGGAAAGGAGAAATCATATGGCATGTAAATAAAGAAAATATCTAATAAAACAATCAAAAAAATGTTGAAAGCAGCATACAGATATTACCTAATGGTATGTTTACAGTTATGCGTTGGAATTATTTGTGGACAGTTGGAGTAAGTAACTTAATTCCTTACAAAACTCTGCTAAACATTTTTATGAAGTATTTCTCATCCCTTCTCCATGCTGTACCTTCTGTAGTGTTCAAAATATAGAGCAAAGCCCTTTGTTAGAGACAGCCAGACATCAGACAGGCATAGAGACAAGACCGACAGGTACAACAGACAATATATGGCAAGTGGGATAGTCAGATTCCCAGTCACACATCAGAAGGACAGATAGACAGACAGACAGACAGACAGACAGACAGACAGACAATAGGCAGACTACAGGCAAGTTCCAAAGCACAAACTAAAGACAGACAGAAGACACAAGGAGAGAAGTAGAGAGTTAAAAGTAAGGCTCACTCTTGTTCAAATCCTTCCAAGAGGAAGTAGTTTATTTTCTTTCCTCAGTACAACAAAGACTATGTTTAAGACATTTGAAGACCTTTCCAAATATACTGATAACCACATTAAATGTAAACACTATAAACATCCTAATAAAAACATAATGATTGGGCTGGAAAGATGGTCCAGAATGTAAAAACACTGACTGCTTTTCTGAGGACTCAGACTGGTGGCTCACAACTGTCTATAACTCCAGCTCCAGGGCACCTGATGCTCTCTTTTGGCCTCAGCTGGCACCTGGCATGTAAACAATACACAGATATACATGCAGAAAAGAGACCCATGCTCATAAAATAAAATTTTAAACTTAAAATAAATAATGAAATAAAAATATTGTTAAATATAAAATTGAATTGTGTTCTGCCTATAAGGAAATGACTTTAAATATAAAGTCATGAACTGGTTAAGATAAAAAATGAAAATATATATTCCATACAAATAATAAAAAAGAAAGAGGGGCTAGGATCATAGCTCAGTGGATAAAATGCTTGCTTTGCAAGCATGAGAAATGGAGTTTGAATCCCCAGAACCATGTACAAATCAGGCAGGTTTGGTGGCTGCCTATAATCTCAGCACTCAGTAGGCAGAAGTGGGATCCCTAGCCAGAATCACATGCTCTGAGTTCAGGGGTAGACTTTCTCTCGGTGAATAAGATGAGAATTATTGAAGAAGACTCCGGATGCTACTTTCTACACATACACATATGTGCACCCACATGCAAACATATGTTTATGCATCCCACATACAAACACATATGCACATACCACATATACATTCCAAAAGAAAGAAAGCCTATACTCTATGGTGAACTTTGATAGGTTACTTACGGTTGGAACTTAACTCTTCCCATTTGTTTACAATGAAGATGAGATGACCATCTTTTAAGGTTATTCAGTTTAATTGAGCTAATGTGAGGTTTGTTACTCGGTTTCTATTAAGTATTAAGTGCCTGATAACTATGGTGTTGAACTCTTATTGCAGTTTCTGGGACTGCAGTAGAAACTTCAGTCAAGGATCTTCTGAAGCAGATTTCCAAATGCTCGTTGTGTCCACAGCATTTCCAGTTTGGCCTGGGCTGGGATTCCAGCTCACATGCAGAGGACGTTTGTGTTTTGATGTCTTTTAAATGAATGCCACTTCCAATGTAAGTCACTTAAGGTAGTCGGGGTTGGTGAGTTGCAAAGCCTTTGGCAAAGGTAGCTGTGCTTATGTTTAAGCACAGCAGAAGTGAGGGCTGTCTGTCATCCCTGAGCCGGCTGGAGGCTGGCTTCTCTCTGCCCCCAGGGAGAAGGATGTGTGCCAGCCAACAGGGAGCTAGTGGCAGATGTGAGTGCAGAAAAGCAGAAAAGACACCTGGAAGCTGCGGGGCGCGTTCTCCATCAGTGGACAAATGAGGAAGGAACACACATTCTCTGATTTCTGTCCTGACATTACGTAAAGATAATGTAACGCAGATGCTCAGGATAAATAATTCAGGAGAAAACAAGAGACATACAGTCTGAGGGTCCTGAACAGCAGCCAAGACCTCTGTGGAAGCAGCTCTGTGCCTGCTCCAACTGACAAAGTCTGCATTGCATCCGGATGTAAATCTTTGCTAAGAAGACAAAAGCATCGTAATTCTAGGACTGGAAGCTGAACTCAGGTTCCATCATTTCCAGCACCTGTTTCTAAGCACTCTGCATTTGGGCTCTAATTCTTTGTCTGTATATCAAATTGCCCTCTCTCTTATCCTTTACCCACAGATGTCCCAGCCTCTCCTGGATAATGGAGTGTCTTATCCTTACTTTATTGAACACTAACACTCAGTTATTATAAATAACTGTTCCGCATACCACTGTTGTAATGCTCTATGGTCATTAGTGAGCATGTAACACTTTCTTAAGTGAATGCATGCCCTATCTCACCATATTCATTCTCACAAACACCCTCCCACAAAAAAATGGGAAGATTCCATTTTTCCCAAACAGGAGGAAACAGAGTTGAGCTAGGTTAAGTGACTCTCCAAGGCCGTATGAGAATTAAGTGTTAGAGTAAGAACCCAAAGCTCAAAGTCTTACCCTAGAGTGTGTTCCTTTAGCCTTTGTTACACTATTCCATAAACTATGCAGCAGTCGGGGAAATTATGCAAGGTGGCCAACCCATGTTTGGTTCTTGTATACTAATAAGTTACCAGCCTTGTAGAGCAGTGATCAGCAGGCCAGGACTTCCTTCTTACCTACCTCCCATCTCTTCCTGGCTGGGCTCCTTTGGGCAGCCCCCTTACCTCTATGAGCCTTGTCACTCCCCAGAATAATGACAGTGAAGAAATACACACCTCATGGATCCCTGAAAGGATTAACTAAGTGAAGCCACGTAAATGACATGGAGCATTGTCTGAGACATACTAGGCACACAGAGAGAGTAAAGATTGGTGAAGAGCAGACATCTGATCATTTTAGTAACCAGTTTCTGGTTTTCACATTGTACACGAGAATCAACTATGTAGTTAATCTGGAGAAGGCTAAAGCCACAGGTGCTGTGAATAAATTAAAGGGAAAAGTTTGTTCTGAACAATAGTCAGCGATTGTACTTTAAACACTGTTATTTCTGGGGTATTTGGTGGAGTGGGGCAGTGAAGACTAGGAACAGTTTTTCTCTTAGAAGTGATGTAATCATACCTGCCTAGGATGGGACATAGAATTTTGGAATCAGGAACTCTGAAACAAATGCCCCTGCACTTACTGGAATTGTCAGGATCTGAGCTGAAATATATGGTAGGGTCCAATCTAGAAGCTACCGTTTTTATCATTAAAATTATAAAGGGAGGATAGTTGCTAGAGTGCTTGCCTAGCATCTATGAAGCCTTGGATTCAATCCCTCCACCCCGACTGAATGTTCTGGCAGCATGTGTATAGTAGAGGACTGCAAATTTGATCATCAGTAGGAGGAAAGGACCTCGGCCCTGTGAAGGTTCTGTGCCCCAGTGTAGGGGAATGCCAGGGCCAATAAGTGGGAGAGGGTGGGGTGGCAGGCATGGGGAGGGGGGAGGCAAAAGAAGTTTGTTCTTGTTGTTTTTGTTTGTTTATTTGTTTGTTTTTTGGAGGGGAACCTGGGAAAGGGAAAATTTACATGTAAATAAAGAAATTATCTAAAAAAAAAAAAAAAGAGTTTACACCTGTGCTGAAAGTGGATAGATATTTTTTATTAAAAAAAAAAATCCCCCCACCCCTAGGGGCTACATAAGTGACTGACCATGGTGGTTCACTTTTGCGAGACCAACATTAAGGAAGTGGTAATAAGAGGGTCGGAAGTTCAAGGTCATACTCAGATACCTAGTGAGTTCAAGACGTGACTGAACTAAATGCACACATGTGTATGCACACATGCATATATGTATGTATATAGATATATATACATTTGTATAAATGTGTGTGTGTGTTTAATAAAAGGTATTAACTAAATTTCATAACCAAGACCACTGATTGAGGAGAAAACAATCCCACCCCAACATTGCCAAGCAGTGGATACTTCATCTGGCTCGCAGATCACACCCATCATAAAGACACTTTATTAGTCAACAAATAAATGAACCAATAAACATTAATGACAATATTCCCTAAATAATATATTTTATGTGGTAAAATATAAGGTAATATCTTACAGTATTTTATGCTCTGCACTTTCATAATAGAATATCTTAGTGAAGAAAAACTTTAGATTCACATGTAGGGATGGTCATTTAATTATTGATGAGGGGATTTTCTAACGAGCCAAACTGTCTAGTGGAGGGTCCTTTTCGATCCTTCTTTGGTTAATCTACTTTAGTTCTAAAGCCTGTAGAGAGACAGCAAGGTATGGAGGTGTACCCCAACACACTTGCCAATGCCCCTGTAATTTAGCTCAGGAGTTCATGTTTCATGGAATCATTATTCTGTGAAGGTTTATCTTACCCACCCAATCCAGATGTCTTAAGTCATGAAAGTGACCTTGTTCTTGTGTCTCCATCCTAATGGACTAGCAGGATGTCACTTTGGCATCAAGTGTGTCCTCTGTAAATACTTCCCGAATAAGTGACTATCTTAATTTACCCCTGCATGAGTTTACAGATTCTTCTCTCGGGAGTAGAAACTCCTCTCTCAAGATAAAAATAAAAATGGCAAATGACATTTTTCAGTGTCATTATATGGTGGTCCATTTCATGAAACATGATGTGATTCCCTCATTTACCTTAATGTAGTTCCTCAGAAAAACAATCAATTGTATATATTTCCTGTAACTTTAAAGGAAGGCTGGGGAGATGGCTCAATGGACAAAACACTTGCCAGCAGGCATAAGGACCAGACTGTGCATAAAATCCAGGCAGACACAGCAACTGCCTATAACCCAGCACACAGAAGGCAGAGGCAGAGTAAACCCAAGATATCTGGCTAGCTAGATTAGCTGCAGTCTCTGAGGTCTAGGTGTAGCATGAAACCCTGTGTCAATAAATAAAGTGGGGAACTTCAAGCCTCCACAGCCACTCATCCATGCCCACATGCGAAATGCACATACACATGCATGTATATCATGTGTATATTCACATTTAAAATGCTTTTAAAGGGGGAGTTGATACTTAAGATTTATCTAGGCGCTATGACAAGCCCCCTATTTGCTTTATTTAGCTCTATTCTTAAAACAGTGGTATAGAGCTGGAGTGGTCCTGTTTTCATGTCCATTTTACAGATGGATAAACATGTTTAGAGAGGCTACACAGTCTTCCTAAAACACAGATCTATGGAGATGATGAGAGAAATTACACAGATCCATGGTATGTTTGATCATGTGGGTAACCTGTCTTCCTCAGAGGCAATCTAAACCATGCATGTACCTGTGGATCCAGCCCAGGGAGATGAAATGGGCTGCCCACTTTTTCAAAACAAACACTAATGGACAAACACTAATGGACAAAAAAAAAATGCATGTTAATTCAGCTCTCTCTTCTTGACTCTCAAGAGTGCCTTTGCCCTCCTCCTGATGTCCACAACCCTCTCGGCAGTAGTAGGGGTTTAACTGTGATCTCCTGTTTTATTCTGACAGGACACACTGATCACAAGGACACAGTGCTGGCTTTGGTGAACACTGCTTTGATAAAGGCTACAAGAGAAAACCATCCTTCTGGGGACATCCTGAAGTTGCAGAGCATTCCCAGAGGGTTCCTGCTTATGGAATACCAGTTGCTGGTCCTGTCGTAAAAGTCCCCGAAGTCCCCACAGATGTCTTGAGGCATGTGTGAGAGCCAAGCCTGCTCCCTCCCACACGTGCTGGGCCAGATGCCACTCACTTTGGAGTCCACATCTGGTGCTGTTAGTGTGCTTAGCCTTTGCTGGATGGTAAAGGGAGCAAATGTGCTGGTCCCTCTCTTCCCAAGCTTGTGAAAAAGCTGGGAAGTGTTTGTGCTAGCATTTAAATGTGTTCTTTGTTTTGTCTTCCTCTGTGTTAAAATGACCTTTGTGTAGCTGAGCATTTTGTGTAATGATCTACTACCTCCACTCTCCATCTCAACATAAACTCTAGGAAGATAAGAGTTCGGGTCGCACTTCTGCTGTGTAATACTTGAACCAGTCAGGGTTTTTACGTAAAAGATTGGTTGTGCATTGTATATGTGTGTTGAGCTGCCTTGTGGATCTCATAAAAATGTAGCGTTGACTTTCCTGTATCCATTTAAAATGAGTGTAGAAAAGAGACAAGGTGTGAGGGTGACTAAGAAAAGAGCACAAGACTGTGCATTAATTTCCTGCAGCAAGGAAATATTGCCCTACCATACTCAACCATATGGTTGTACTCAACCATAGCTTGCAATCATTGCAGATGCGAGGGATGCTGCTTGGATCTGGATTTGAAGGTGTGCTGTGCACACAGAAAAAACGGGAACTTCAGATGTGAAATTTGAATGGCAAGTTAGCTCTGCATTGTCCTCGAAAGGAGAATGAACCAGATGGATTACAGATAGCAAGTTACAGGAATTTCATCCAACATAGCCATCTTCTACAGCAATTTAGGAACGGCCAGGTATTTATTTAGCCCACTAACTCAGAGCAGAGCCAGCCACTCTGGTGCTTACACAAAAACCTATGTTGTCATCTTGTTGTTACATGGGGGTAGGGAGGGTAACTTGAATCTATTGAGAAGTAAGGGCAGGTGCACATTCAGTCTGACTGGCAGAGAATTGTGCAAGGGATTGCTGACCGTTTCAGACAGTGTTGACAAATCCCTGGGAGAAGTAGCTTGTTCAAATTCTCATGCAAACTCTAAGTCACTAGAGTCAGTTGCATTCTTATTGATGCAGGAAATAGAGATTTGAGAACCATTTGCAAGAACGTTTCAGAATTGGATACAAGTGGGCTGTCAATGACAGAGTGAGCTGTTTGGGAATGAAGTTGTGATCAATGGTTTGCACCCTTCCTTAGTGCTGCTATTAAGGGAAGGCTTAGGATAAAATGATCAGAGGGGTAATATGAAAAACAGTGACAATAAAAAAGTTATCAAGAGTCCATCGAGACAGGTTGTGGGTATAAGTGACCTTAGGGTTACCACTGCAACATGTGCAAACTTGAGAGGCAAGAACTGATGCTACAAAGTTGTATTCTGACATACACATGTGTTCAGTAACCTGCCCACCCCCTCTTTCTCTCCGTGCATATACACAATGAACAATGAACAATGATAATATTTTTACTTAAATTGTATAAAAGATACAATAAAATCCCCTCCAGTCAATTTTATTTTATGGATTTCCTTCCATAAATGAAGCTATAGGTTTTTATTCACGTGTAGTCAAATGATGTTTGATATATTTGAGATCTTTCTATTGAGGACTTTATTTTCTAGAAGAAAAGTGGAAAAATTCCCTGTTAAAAGTCTAGTGTGTCTTCCCCTTTTTTTGCACTTATTTTTGGTGAAAAATTGGAAGCAAAATGTAGAAACCTGGTTTTGACCTTTTATTCTGGTTAATGAGATATTTTAGCCCAAATATGTGGCATAAGACTTCTACAGTTTGATTGCATAGTGCTTAGGGATTAGCATATGACATGGTCATGACATTTAGTGCTTCATGCCTTGCATATTAATAGAGGTGGGGGGGGGGGGGGGAAGGGAGATGTCCTGAGGGCAAAGTGAGTCTTTTCCTCCCTTCAAGCACTCCTGGCTTTCCTGATTTCAGCTCTGAGGGACTAATGATGCCCAAACAGCGGTAGGCAGGCAGCTCCTGCAGCCCAGCAAGCCTGAGAAAGTCCAAGTAGTGGTTTCTACAGAATTCACAGACTTAGAGCTCAGATTTTGGGTTGTTCCAAGAAAAATTTAAAAGAGAACTCCTTCCCTTTGTGTGTGTGTGTGTGTGTGTGTGTGTGTGTGTGTGTGTGTGTGTGTGTGTATGTGTGTGTGAGTGTATGTGTGTGTGTGAGTGTGTGTGTGTGTGTGTGTGTGTGTGATAGAGAGAGAGAGAGAGAGAGAGAGAGAATGTAGCCATAACAACTAGAATCAGCTTATTGTTTATAATTAAATAGAATTACATGAGTGGACACACCAGTGAAAGAAGTATTTATAACCTCACCTTGCTAAAAAAATTTTTTTTTAAATTATCTTTTTATTTCCTCCCCTTCTTCAACTGAATATGCTGCTTACAGGTTTTTTTGCTTGGGTTTTTATGGCAATATTTGAGGTGATAATGAGTTGTCTCTTGGAAACCATTAGGGCTACAGTTAGCTACGGTTGATAGGAGAAAATGTAGGGAGAGGACAGCTGGAAATGAATCTGATAGAAACTGGGCGTATTGGCTTGGAATTGTTGTGGCCCTTTGCACCTGCATTGATCTCCCTTGTTTGGGTGCATGGACTCGACCCCATTAGATGCTCAGCGCTTCAGGTTTGCATCAAAGTAGCTCTAAGGGGAATGCTGAAGACGACATAGCCCAGGACTAGACTCTTTTCCATCCCACTCATTCATTTGCAGACAATCGGTACCCAAGAGTGTTTGTTAAAACAGCTGTGTTATCTACTAGGGTTTGTCTGAAATCCTAATTATACCTACTAAAAGAAAACTGTTCTCAGAGTGCGAGAGTCACCAAAGCACCTGGCCTGTTTGCCCTCTAACCTACCACCTCATGCCAGCATATTCTTCTCCCAAGGTTGCTATAACAGGGAATAAATAGCCCACTCACAGAGTGAACACTGAGCATGCACACCCTGCGGACTGCTGCACCTGCTATGTGCAAGGCTCTGGCTCCATCTGAAAGGATGGCCCTTTGGTCTTTTCTCAATTTCAGTGCCTTGATGCATAAGGATCTTCAAACTTTTGCAGGGTAATAGAATCAATTGTTGTAACAATAAGAGCCATGTGCACCCCCAATATTAGTCATTTTTTTTCCTTTGGGAAGTGTGACTATATACCATCGGAGAGGAATAAACATTTCATTTCTCCAAGAAAGGGGGGCATTGCTGAGTTTTTATAATTAAATGATATTTCTATACTTCTGTGTCCTCTTTCTCTCTCTCTCTCTCTACACACACACACACACACACACACACACACACACACACACATGGAGAGAGAGAGGGAGGGAGAGGGAGAGGGAGGGGGAAGAGGGAGAGAAAGAGAGAAGAATACAACCTAAACACACTTGTTCAGATATAAAGAAATTCCCCTTCAAGCCTCCGATTGTGTAGCCAAGCATGCTGACTTGCCCCAGTCAGAGGGGCTGGGGTTGGGTACCGGATGCTGAAGTGGGGCTAGGTGAATGCTCTGCCTCACAATCATGCTTCCTATGGGAAAAAGAAGAAGTGGCTTTCCCATGTGCCCAGGAGAGGCACATTTGTCACATTGTTCACGCCAAATTCTGTATTTGTGGATACTTACATAGAAGTGTATGCCTTGTTCTGCCATGAAGGGATAAAATTTGCTCACTTTGCACCCTCCTTAGAGTTGGACAATATGGTGGTTTGGATGAGAATGCCCCCCATAAGCTCATAAATTAGTGTTTGGTTCCCAAGAGTTACACTGTTTAGGAAGTATTAGGAGGTATGGTTCTATAGGAGGTGTGGCCCTGGGAGCAGCCTTTGAGGTTTCTAAAACCACTGCCAGGCCCAATCTTGTTCCCTCTCTGCCACACGCTTGAGGATCAGTTACGAGCTCTCAGCTACTTTCCAGCACCGTGCCTGCCTGCATGCCACTGTGTTTCCCGCCATGACAGCCATGGACTCATCCTCTGAAACAGTAAGCAAGCCCCCCACCCCAATTAAATGTCTTCTTTTGTAAGTTGCCTTAATCCTATCGAGTCTCTTCACAGCAATAGAACAGTAGCTGAGACAGAAAGTAAGCGTTTATATGGGCACCTCGGTGGGCAGAGACCAAAGACATTTGTCTACGTTGCTGTCAATACCTGAGGTAATAGAAAGACAAAGAACATCAAGTCCTGACTTAATTCATCGAAAATATGTCTATACTTTGCACCAAAGTCTGTGATATAAATGCTGTGATTGACAGCATTTGCAGTAGTGGCTAGTGTGTGGGTGAGCAGTCAGTCATTTGCCACTGCGTGTCTTAGGGCCCCTAGAAGCTGGTTTGAATGCAGGTGATTTATTTGAGAAAGGAATCAAGAAAACTCTACCTACTGGGTGACTAAGCAATGATTCAGAAAATGGGATACAGCTAATAAATTGTAATTTTAAAGCCAGGAATGACTGTGAGTATTGGAAAATAATCCTACCAGGGACTGCCATGGTCCCTAGCCCCCAGAATACATTGCCTGGAGAGAGGGGATTGAGCCTTTGAGCACCGGTTTACAGCCCACATTATTCAGGGCTGCTTCCAAGAGCCATTAATTCTCTGGGTTCCCATCCTCTCCAACTCAGAAGCAGTGACTGTAGACCTGTGAGACAGCCCCCGGGGCTGATACCATTTGAGGTACACTCAGTGGAACCCAGAGAGGATCAGCACGCAGCTGGATTTTCTTAGAGGTACAGCTTCTTAAAATCTCCAAATGTATTTTATAAGCAGTCCTGGGCTTAAAAGGTGGCAGAAATGGCACTGGCTTCTTAACTCTAGAAGCCAAGAGACAGTAAGTGATAGGTCTCAGTTTCTCTTTACGATCAGGTTAGCCACAGAGGTTCTAGTTTCTGCCCAGCTTTGTTTAGGCCAAATCATAGAGGTACTTACTGCCTCTTAGCTGTAGGTATAGGTTAAAAGATTCCAAGCAACAATGTACATAACACACCTTCTAAGTTGGCACACCAGTGGTATCACAGTGGAGTCGAAAGTCATTCCCCGCCCATGCCTCATTTCTACCTGATTTTGTGGCTTCACTGTGATTCCCCCCCTTAGAACAGAGATCTACATTTTGTCTATATCAGGTATTTCTCTCCAGAGGAAGCCTGCCACTTCCCTGGGCCCATCAAATGCTGCTTTCTCTGTAAGCTCTTCCTCACACCATATTACAAAATTGCCACTTTGACTTCTGTCCCTCTAAGTATGCTGACACCTTTAGACTGGAGCTGACACGCCAATTTGCCTGTTGGCTTGCATTCTACTCTTTTAAGTTGCCCTGAGACTAGCATACAGCCTTACATCATTTTCTGTGCTGAGGTAGTAAACATGGGTTTCTAGTTCTTCTCTTTCTGTCTCTCTATGTGTCCCTCTGTGTTTCTTTATCTCTCTGTCTCTCTGTCTCTGTGTCTTTCTGTCTCTCTCTTCCCCCCCACCCCCAGTAAAGTTTTACTATGTGGCCTGAGCTAGCCTCAAACTCACCACGTAGCACAGGATAATCTTGCACTCATGATTTCCTTTGCTTCAGCCTCCTTTGTGATAGAAATATAAATATGCTCCACTGCACCTAGGAGAACAGTTGGTTTCCTAGGCACACCTTATGACCATGAGGAAGCCACATGGGGTCTCTTCCCCCACAGTGTCATCCTTCTCTCTCAGGACTGGTCTGGCAGCACTCAGGATATCTGAAATTTCTGTGTTGAGAGGGAGAAGGTGCTATATGGTGATTATCTTAAGTGTCCCCTAGTGATTTCTTAGTAAAAGTATGGTCTCCACAGAGGCATCACTGGTAGGGTGTGGTCTTTAGGAGATGCGGTGTAGAGGGAGGTCTTCAGATGACTGTGGCCATGGTCTTGAAAGAGACACAGAGAGAGCCCAGCCCTGACTTAGATTGTTTTGCTTCCCAGCCATCAGATGAGCAGGTTTGCCCTGTCAGGGGTTCCCACCATGGTGAGCCACCAAAACAGTGGGGCTGGAACCTCTCAAACCATGAACCCAAGTCAACCTGTTCCCTTTACAGGGATCAGCTTTGGAACTGGCTGCAAGGGGTGCTGGCCAGCATGGAAAGCAAGCACAAATTAGCTTTTCAACCTGCCACCTGGAATTTATGCACACCGTTGCCCTCGTTTCGTTGACTGAAAGCAAACCTCGACTACAGCCAGGATATCTGCTGATTGTCTTTATAATTACCTTCATAACCTCACCCTATAGATGCTTAATAAATGCTCAGTCAACAAGTGTGAGATGTTTATCATACATGTCTTGCATCCGATCAAGTTGTAAACACTCTTTCTTAGCTTCTGCCTCTTGCACCCCTGAGTCTGTTTACCATAAAGGTTATGTGGCACCATCTATCTATTCAGTGTTGCACGCTGGAACTTTGAGCTGTGTGTATTCAAACATTGGTCATCACAACCAATTGTGCAGTAGATTATATACTACCATTTAGTCCTGATTTATTCCTGTTTCATAATTAAGGACTAGAGACATTATTGCTTATTTGATGATATATACTGGGAAAATGAGAGAATCAAATTCAAACGCAGGTTTGTCAGACTCTCTCTAAACCCTGTGTGTGACACTCAAGGAAGGTATGCACTATCCTCCTAGGAGTTTCTTCCCAGGCCTTTTAATAGCTTGGGTAAGAATAGCTTCAGGAGTATTTTCTAGAAAGGCTACTAACTGTCCCTAGTCTTGACATTGTTTTCAAACACAAAACCTGAAGTTTGGCTCTCAATCGTCCACTGGATCGTTACAGAGATCTAAAGTTCTGTCTCTGAAATTATAAACCGTTGTCCTCCTTTGCCCCCACCGCACACACTTCTGAGGCTTACTTAGGCCTGTTGGAGAGCCAGACTTGGGTTGTACAAGGGTCAGGCTGATCATGTCCCTCCAAAGTTATGACTACCCTGCCCCCTTGTGGAGGGAATGTGTGTCGCTGTCCTTGGTGCTAAACAGCAGTCTCAGACCTTTTTATCCCAGGATCTGGGCAAACACCTGCAGTCATTCGTCTGGCCTTTATCCTGCTAGCATAAGAATTTATTTCACGTGATTTTTATAGTTCTGTTCTTCTATTCATTATCTTTCGAAGCTGAAAACACATGTTCTGGCCTTCTCGTCATTTCGTATCCTCTTAGATCTTATGCCTGTAGATTGTTGTAATTATCCCAGTAAACAGCAGAAATAAATATACTAAAGAAGGTTTTGGTGAGAGTTCAGTGGTTAGGAGCACTGGCTGCTTTTTCAGAGGATCCAGGTTCAACCCCTGGCACCCAATGAATGGCTCACAACTGCTCGTAACTCCAGTCCTAGGAGATGAGACAGCCTCTGTAAGCACTGCATGCACCTGGTTCACAAATGTACATGCAAAGAAAACGCCCATACATGTAAATGAAACTAATATAATTATAGTATAATATTATACTATATATAGTAATATAGAGATATTAGATGAAGTGGAGTAACCATAAATTAGTAGCTAAAAAAACAAATACAAGGTTTGGAATAGTTGACCCTGTTGAAAGATGAGTTGTCTTGTGTACATGCTCAGCCACATTGGAATCCCAACATTCTCACCATCAAAATGGAAAAACCACAATGTGGAACTCTCAGAGTCACATGGGAATTAAATGGAACCACACTTATAAAAAGTTCAGCACAGATCTTGACCCCAGTGACCTTATGACACCTGAATTTGTTGCTGTTATCCAGGTCTTAGTTCTTCTTTGTTTTATCTTGCAATTTTGTTATTTTCTTTTATTTAACCTAACTTTTAGGGCAGATTTTGATATAGCACTTGTGAGAAGTTTAACTATTATAATTAATATTTTGAGGGAGAAAACCTCTGCATGTGTTAACTTTCCATTCGTTTTCTCACATTGAATAAGGTATGTAGAACACAAAAATACCCGAACCATACGATTTCAGTGTCTTCTCCCTCGAGATGCCAATTTCTTGTATGCTCTCGTTCATTAAAGAGAATTGGGGGTGGGGTGAGTCTAGCAGAAGCTCTGCTCCCTGCAAGGCTGCATCTGCAGAGTACCTTCACGGTGAGCCTTGGTGCTCTTTAAAAGGACTCAGTTATAGGACATTTTCTCTCCAGAAATTTAAAAAAGAAAAGATTCTGCCTTCTTCTGTCCCCAAAAAAGTAAATGAATATTATGTAACTTGGTATGGCTTTTCTCTCTACCTTAGCTGCTGGAAACATGCAGTAAAACCCAGTTCTTGACAGCATTAATGAGTTCAGCTGAGGGCTGTTGAGCCTGTACCCCAGCCACCCCTGCCAAGTTGATCTTCGTCTGATTTTCATCACTGTGGCTGGCTGATTTAATTTTCTTACCTTTCCATTCACAGCCCAGCAAAACCTCATTTCTTTATATATATTTACAAATAACCAGTCTGTTTTGCACCAGATTTTGCTAGGCTGCTATAGAAACAATCTAATAAAGATGGAGTTCATATTCTAGGTATATAAGTAGACCTTAGCATTAATGAACTTTTCTCTACATAACAAGTTATACTGGGAGAACCGTTATTGGAAAATAAGCGGTTAATCATTATATTGCTATGGCTCAAATCAACCAGGACTAGAAAATTAGGTTAACATGATCCACTTGGCATTTCTCAAGTGGGACATAGCCATGGGAGGACCAGAGGAGAATCGGGGTGGGACATAGCCGTGAGAGGACCAGAGGAGAAGCGGGGTGGGACATAGCCATGGGAGGATCAGAAGAGAAGTGGGGTGGGACATAGCCGTGGGAGGACCAGAGGAGAATCAGGGTGCTGAAGTTAAGATGCTCCAGCCTGTGCGGCCACTCCTTTCTCCCATTAAGTTGTGAACAAGTTGTGTGATTTGGTTATTGGCCCTTTTCTTTCTTCTTTATCTGTGAAATACAGTGGATGTGAGCACTAAATGTAAGGAACTTGGTGGGAATAAGAATGAGGAAATGCGTGCAATGGCACACATGGCATTGAGAACCACTGCTGCTGCTGTTATTTCTGCTGGAATCTCCCCCCAGACCCTCCTGCATGAAACGTCATGACAAGCAGACAAGCACCCATCACCTTCCTTATCCGTTGTTTCCTCGATAAAATAAAATATAAAATATATAATATAAATATAAAATGCAACATAATATATGATATATAATATAAAATATAATATAAAATAAATATAATATATGTAGCCCCAGCATATACAGTATATGTTTTACTCATTTGTTCATTATCTATTCTTCCTACCTTAATGCAAACTATAGACAGAGGAGGGTGGCTTGCTCATTTGCTATTTCCTTCTATACTCTGAGTATCTCATACAGTTTTGTGGCATGTTTGAAGTACCTAATAAATATCTAATGAGTGAATGAATGTCTAATCATAGGTGACTGTTTACAGTGGTATTTAATGGGAAGTGGGATTATTAGTATAAAAATGATTATAGATTGGGGGTGGGGAAGTATCACTCAGTGGTAGATCATGTCCTTAGCATGTGCAAGGCCCTGGGTTCAATCCCTAGCACAGAAAAAAAAAAAAAAGGTAAAGGTTAGATAACTACCTAAACCCTAGATAGTTTATTACTGGTCCATTATCAACACGAGTGAACTTCTTTGTCAAACCTGTAGTTACGTATGGAGAGTCTTGGAGATGTTTAGATCTTCCTTTATTAACCCTTAATTAAAATGTAATTACATCACATCATCACATCACATCCCCCTTTTTCTTTCCTGCCTTCAACTCCTCAATGCCTCCCTCAACACCTCTCAAATTAATGGCCTATGTTTCTATGATTAGTATTATTACTATGTATAAATTTATAAATATATAAATACAATTTACTGTGTCTGTTTACTGTGTATGTGTATGATTTTAGGGCAACCAGTTCGTGTTGGATAACCAATAAGGGGGCTCATCCCTGGAAAAGACTAATTCTCCCTCTGTCAGTGGTCCTTAGCTGACTGTTGTTCTTTGTCCAGGGGTGGACCCTGTGAGATTCCCCCTTCTGCGTTAGCCTGTCTATTGATACTGTTGTTGTTCCGGTCTTACGAAGGCAGACATATCGTTGAGCTATCGTGGGTGAAACTTTTCTGTCATTTCCAGGAGACACAGTCTCTCAGGAGCTTTCCTGGTCCTCTGACTCTTCCATCATGTTCCCTGGGTCTCAGATGCAGGAATTGTATTGTAGACGCATGCACTGAGCCTGGGTCCTCCACAATCAGTTGACCTCTACATTAAGACCGGTTGTCGTTTTCTGCAGCGCTCTTCATTTGCTGCAAAGAGAAAAGCTTCTCTGGTGTGGGGTGGTGGCCACACCCATCTTTGTGTATGAGGATAAGTATGTAGAATGCCGTTAGGAATTATTCTAGTTTAATAAAGTGGTAGTTGTAGGTTTTTCTCTAGAATCTGTGATCACATTACCCCTGAGGAGTTTGATAGGTTTTCAGTACCAGACCTGATTTCCCTCCTGTTGAGTAAGCCTTAAGTCCAATTAGCCAGCTGTTGGTAACTATTTCAGTTATAACGATGACTATAGATCGTGAGGGGTATGTGTGGGGGGGTGTCTATCACTCTGTGGTACATCACATCCCTAGTATGTGCAAGGCCCTGGGTTTGATCCCTAGTACAGAAAAAAAAAAAAAAAAAGATGAAACGTTAAATAACTACCTAAATCCTAGGTAATTTGTTTTTTTTTTTAAGATTTATTTTATTTACTTTATGTGTATGAGTTTGCTGTAGTTGTACAGATGGCAGTGAGCTATCATGTGTGTGGCTGCTGGGAACTGAACTCAGGACCTCTGCCGCCCCGCTCGGCTCTCTTGGGCCCGCTCACTCTGGCGTAATTCACTGTAGCTGTCTTCAGACGCACCAGAAGAGGGCGCCCGATCTCATTATGGGTGGTTGTGAGCCACCATGTGGTTGCTGGGATCCGAACTCAGGCTCTTCGGAAGAGCAGTCAGTGCTCTTACCCGCTGAGCCATCTCGCCAGCCCCGGTAATTTGTTATTGACCCATCATCACTATTTCAGATCCCCTCCTTAAAAAAATAATAAAATATTTACTTAATGTGGCCAAGAGAAGTTCTACCCACATTACAAGTTGATGCTGTGTTTTCTGTTCTTAGAGAGGGTAGAGCCCATGATCATTTGAGAAGGTGGGCTGTGCATCTTGCAATACCCCCATTGAAGGGAAAGCCCACATCTTCCTTTTCTCATCTAATTCCTTCTGGATTCTTGTAAATAAGTCATCTTCAACTCCTCCCAGAAGGAAACTACTCCTTCTATCAGGGTCGTTTCCCCCATATCTTTACTTCCAGGGTTCACACTGTATGTGTGTGTGTGAACTCTTTTTTTTTTTTTAAATTAGATATTTTCTTTATTTACATGTAAATTTCTCCTTTCCCAGTTTCCCCTCCAAAAAACAATCAAACAAACAAACAAAAACAACAAGAACAAACCCTTGTCGCCTCCCCTCTCCTCATGCCTGCCACCCCACCCTCTCCCACTTATTGGCCCTGGCATTCCCCTACACTGGGGCACAGAACCTTCACTGGGCCAAGGACCTCTCCTCCTATTGATGATCGAATTTGCAATCCTCTATTATTCATATGCTGCCAAAACAATCAGTCCCACCCTGTATAGTCCTTGGTTGGTGGTTGGGTCCCTGGGAGCTCTGAGGGTACTAGTTAGTTCATATTGTTGTTTGTCCTAAGGGGCTGCAAACCCTTCAGCTCCATAGATCTTTTTTCTAACTCCTTCATTGAGGACCCTGTACTCAGTTCAATGAGTGGCTGTGAGCCTCTACATCTGTATTAGTCAGGTACTGTCAGAGCCTTTCAGGAGATAGCTATATTTAGGCTGGCTTGTCCTTCTTTCAGTCTCTGCTCCATAGTTAATCTCTGTAACTCCTTCCATGGGTATTTGGTTCCCCCTTTTAAGAAGGAATGAAATGTCCACATTTTGGTCTTCCTTCTTCTTGAGTTTCTTGTGGTTTGTGGGTTGTTCTTCCTGTATTCTGAATTTCTGGGCTAATAACCACTTATTAGAGAGTGCATATCATGTGTGTCCTTTTGTGATTGGGTTACCTCACTCAGGATGACACTCTCCAGACCCATCCATTTCCCTAAGAATTTCATAAATTCATTGTTTTTAATAGCTGAGTAGTACTCCACTGTGTAGATATGTGTGTATGAACCCTTACTGAACACAGTATTAAGGTGGGCATCAGGCTTTAAATCCCAGCTGCTTGGCAGTAGTCAAATTACTTCTCTCTGTTAACCCATGGATTTATCTATCATGAGGATTGTATAAGCTTTCATGATGATGACATGCAGTAGACCACATAAAATGTCAAGAAGTTAATAGATGCTCAGTAAATATTAGCGATTATCACTTATCCCTAATTTGACACAATCATTATTTGAGGCCTTGGGGTTTTTAGCTGGTCCACGAGCAAAACTGACAAAAATATGTCTTTGATGTGTTTCCTCAATGACACTTTTCATCTTGTTAAGGCTGTTTCTCCATCCCCTGCCTCTCCTCAAAAGAAAACAGGGGCTGGAGAGACAGCTCGGTGTTCAAAAGCACTGACTGTTCCCCAGGGATGTGAGTTCAAGTTCTAGCACTGAAATGGTAGCTCACACCCACATATAACTCATACCTGTGGTGCACAAACATATGCAGGCAAAACGCCAATATACATAAAATAAATAAAATTTTAAAAAGAAAAAAATGAAGAAACACATCTTGCAGTTATTCCTATCTTCATGAAGCTAGATTTTGGGGGTTGTTTTAAGCCTAAATTATGAGATAGCATTTTCAGAATTCTGTTTCAGCCTAGTCCAGCAGGGAGTAATTATGTAAATCAACATTTTCTTTTCTGTTTCACCTGGGTCAGCCTCTGAGATGATATTTCTGTCTTGCAACACTCGACTCATATCCTTCAAGTCCTGTCGGGGATGTGTTTGAGGTATTTCAAAGGGTGAAGACATCAGGAGCTAGGATCGTGTCCCCATGCCTCTGTCCCCATGACTGACTCAGTCCCCAAAGGCTGAGCTTCATAAGTACATCCTTATGAAATGCTGCAGCTGGGTATGAAGCCTAGGAGGCCCTGTTTCTGTAGAGTGAGACTTAAGACGATTCCTCTCATGCGGAGGATGAGAATGGATGGGCCCTTTGCATTCAGAAGTCACAAGCTCCCAAAAAAGTCTGTCATTTACTGTAAATTTTTATACCTATCAGCTTTGAGAGTCACAATGAGTGGCAATTACCTCTCTGATAGACCCAAGGACCTTGTCTCAAACCCACAAGTCCCACTGAAACGAAAGCCCACTCTCATAAACCAGTCATGTAACCATGAATAGATAGTACATTTTGTGTTTTGAAGAAAATTCGTTTCATTTCTATTTCATGTGTATGTCTGAGCAATGAATGCATATAGGCGGGCCACATGTATGCAGGTGTCCACAGAAGTCAGAAGAGAGTATTGAGCACCCTGGAACTGGAACTGTAAGATGCTTGTTAGCTGTTTGATTTAGGTGCTGAGAACTGAAGCTAGGTCCTCTATCATAGCTGTATGTATTCTCAGCCACTGAGTCATCTCTCCAGCCCTTATTTTGTCTTGTGGATGTTGGTGATTGTATTGTTTTGCTTTTAGTTTCTTCATTTCTTTGAGGGTTCAGGGTCTTGTCTATCTCATACTTACCTCAAACTCTCTGTTTAGTCAAGGATCACCCTAAACTTCTGATTTTCTTGCCTCTATCTCCTGAGTTATAAGATTATAGATATGCACTACCACACCTGTTTTAGGTGGTGCTGGGGAATCAAACTCTGGGCTTTGTGTTTGCTAGGAAGCACTCTGTCCCTAGGACAGTAGCTAATGTCCCTAGGACCTAAATATCACACTTAAAAATCAACACATCAGTCTGGGGATCTGAAACTCTGCATCTAATCCCTAGTGCGTGGACAAAAAGAAAGGAGAGACGGCAGAGGAAGAGAGACTGTATCTTTCTCAAAAAAAGAAATTCTCATTCCTGAGCTGTGACATTCAAGAATGTTCTACTTGATAGCAATGCCAACCAGGAAATCTGAAGTGTCAGACAAAAAAAAAAATGTACATTAATAAAGTCAGCCCTTTGTATTTGGATTAGATAAGTGCTCAGGAACCTGTGATTTGTTTGGGGGCATGCTATTCTATTTTCTTCCGTACTGTCCTATAGATAGGAGCAAGATTGAACTCTAGTGGTGAAAAGCCCAAACTACAAGCTATTTCAAAATTCCACAGATGAAATAATGGGCGAGGAATGCTGTACCTAAATAGGGAGGCTCAGGACGCTGAGAGCCTGGCGGCAGCCGACTCCCTCCTAAAAGAGGACTCTGTTCAAAAGAACCCAGGTTTCATCCCATATGGTGTGACTGTTATGCTGTGTTCTAGGGCAAATGCCAAGAGCTGGTATTTTTAGATTTCTCAAAAGTAACCACTGACTATATATGAATCTACAAGGATAGCATTCATGAAGTCATGGGCTGAAAATATGTTTTATTAAGAACTCCTTCAGTCAACCTTGACTAGAACCACGTTAATAAGAAAAAAAAAAAAAAAAGAGCCGCCCTGCCTTTCATTCATTCTGCTAGCCCGAATCAAATAAATCCCCTCTCTGCATGTGATGTGACAGGAGTCAGAAAGGAATACTAAGCGAGTTTTCTGCTTTCTTGGATAAAAAGTATTTCCCATTGGTGCATAAACAGAGGTATGGAGAATTTTGGCATAGGCAGGTTTTCAGGATTAAAATAATTCCAAAGACTACTATGAATAGGACTCACCCATCCCTTGGAACTGGGCAGTAAAAGTCTTATGTGTCCTTGCTCTGCAGGGGCTTGCTGTATGATCAGCACAGACTTAAGAGTATACATGCTTTACATAATGTGGTCTTGCCCTGTACAAATGTGACTGACACAAGCTTGACCTATTTGGTCTTTACACTTTATCATGCTGTGTCTGAGTGCCTTGCCCTGTTGGGAACTGAGGATCTATGTAGCTTTTATTTGAGAAGGAATAGACCTATGTTCATAAAAATCCATCCAGCAAGATGGCTTGGAGAGTAGAGGCACTGGCTGCTAAGCCTGATGATCTGAGTTACATCCTTGGAACCTACATGGCAGAAAGTGAAAATCAACTCCTGCAAGTTGTACACACACACACACACACACACACACACACACACACACACACACCCTAAACACACAAATAAGAAGATAAACTTAAAAATAAATATCAGAGAAAGCCATCATTCAGAGGCAGGACCACTTTGCTCCAGGTTGTTACTTGTTTTCCCTTAAAATCCTAGCCAGCCGGTCAGCAACTGATTCGTTACTGAGGTTGTCACAGAGCAATGTTTTCTAACCTATACAAAGTAAAAGTGGCATTTGAGTATGTATTAGTAAGCCTGCCTTTAAAACCATGTAATTTATTTTCTAAAGTAAACAGAGATGCGAGCGTATGGAAACCAGGAATCATCTTTAGGTGGGATTCCACAGGAGCTGTTCACCTGTTTTTGAGATGAGTTTTCACTTCGGGCTGGAGCTTGCTGAACAATCCCCAGTGCCAGAGCTGCAAGCACACTACCATGCTTGCCTTTTGTCTGTGGGTTCTGATGATCCAGCACGGGTCCTCATTCGTACACAGCAAGCACTTTGCCTACAGAGTCATCTCCTAAACCTTGAAGGATTGTTTTCTGAGAGTCCGAAGAATCTACACAGGCTATTTAGAACACAATCTGGAGCCCTACACATAGAGGAGGGGATGGGGCATTAGCTTTATTCATGTAAGATCTTTCCCTTACCCCAAATCTCCAATTTCCACATGACACACCACTAAATGAAAACCAGCAAAGAAAGACTAAATGGATGGTCACAGTAAAGAACCAAAAAAGAGAAAGGCCACTAGATCTGGGCTTAGGGACACTTGCCAGTGCTACATATACTGCAGTGTTTCCAAGCTGGACTGCCTACCACACAGCTGCTAGACACATGTGCATGTTTAAACCATCAGTAATTCCAACAGTAAACTTTAATAGTTAGTTTCCCAGGAATCTCTCATATTCCATGTGTTCACATGACCGCACATGTCTAACAACGACCATGTTGGATGGTGTGTTTCAATGCATGAAATTCCAACCCAGAAGTAACTTTCTTCACTTCTAAATTTAATAGTTTGCCTGTGTGTCTGGATGGATCCCAGTTTGCTCATTCATTTATAGAGGGACATCTTAGTTGCTTGCAGTATGCAATGGTTTTAAATGCAACAGCTATGAACATCCACATGTTGGCTTTCGTACGCCCATGCAACTTCTCATCACTTGGGTAAATACCTAGGAACAGACATAAAACTGACTTAGCAAAGTGGGAAACTGTAAACTTCTACAGCGACTGTCCATTCTGTGTGCACTGTTGGTGTGAATGAGGTTTCTGGTTGCTCACAATCCCTGCCAGTTGTTGATGGGGTAAGAGGATAGCCCTCTGAACACAAGGTAAATATGCAGACATATCTCATGTTTTTAATTTGTACTTTCCTAATGACCAGTGATGATTAACTGGCCATCTTGATGTCTTTCTTGGTGGAATATCTATTGAGATAGTTGGCTTGTGTGTGTCTGTGTGTCTGTGTGTCTGTGTGTTTCTGTGTTACTGGGAATTGAACCCAGTCAAGTATTCTGCCACAGAAGAGCATCCCGATTCTTTTGATGTTTCTTATTTTGAGACAGGCTCACTAAGTTACCCAGGTAGGCCTTCAACTCAATAGAATTTATAATCCTCTTTCCTCAGCTTCCAGAGTCTCTGAGAATACAGACCTGAGCCACTGGGCCCAGACCTTACAACTTTTCTGCTGTTGAGTTTAAGATGTCTTAGATATTACAGATGCAAGCCCTTCATGAGATCCACGCTCTGGCTTCAACCATGACTGATCTCCTCATGTCAATCTACCTATTGTGTTTTTTTTTTATATTGTATCAGAAATGAACCACTAAATCCCAAATCACTGAAATTTTCTGCCACATTTTCACCTAAAGGATTTACAGTCTTGTCTTTTACAGTTAGCCCTATAAAATGTTTTCTGGTGTGCTTGTGCATGTGTGGGTGTGTGCGTGAATGTGACATGTTTGTGTGTGTACACAATGCACATACATATAGTGTTAAGAATCAAACCTATAGCCTACACATGCTAAACTGACTTATGGTTACAGGTAGCCCCTGGTTACATCACCATCACCATCACCATCACCATCACCATCACCATCATCATCATCATCATCATCATCATCATCATCATCATCATCATCA
>JADRCD010188607.1:848-12495 GCA_019843815.1 Montemys delectorum | reverse complement strand
CATCATCATCATCATCATCATCATCATCATCATCATCATCATCATCATCACTATCATCACCATCATCAGACCAATGGTTGAAAAGCAATCCCCTCTTCACAGAAAGCCTTTATAGCTCCTCCAAGAACATATTTGTGTCATTTTTCATTTCACTGACTCCCGTCCCTATTCTTTTACCAACACAGTCTATAGTTTCTTGACTGCTGTGGATTCCTGGTACACCTGAGCCCAGATCTGCCTGTGTTCTTCAGTATTCTGTCATGATCCCTTTTTGTTTTTCTTTCCATATGAACTTTAAATAGCATCAACTTTCCTTTCTGAGACTTGTATGAGAATTATGTTAAATCTGGGCACCTGGGACATAATTCAGCAGTTAAGCAATCCAGGCTCAATTTCTAGCACCCCAACATGGATACTCAGAACTGTCTGTAGTCACGGTTCTAGAGAGATCCAGTGCCCTCTTCTGGTTTTTGTGGGCACTGCATGCACGTGGTGTACAGATTCATTTACAGGCAGAATACCTACACCTAAAAGAAAATAACAGGATTTTTTTATTTTCAAGACAGGGTTTCTCTATGTAGCCCTGGCTGCCCTGGAACTCACTCTGTTGCAGTGTTCACCACTATGCCCAGTTCCTTTCTTTTTGTATTTCATGCCTAGAAAATCTAGCATGGTGTTGATGGTAATGGTCAGAGAGCAGCCTCATCTTCTTCATGATCAGAGAGAGAGAGAGAGAGAGAGAGAGAGAGAGAATTCAGACTCTCACCATGAAAAAGGATGCTAGCTATGGCCTCTTTGTAGATAGTCTAGATAAGCCTAAAAAACTTGCCCTGCGCACCTCACTGGCTGTGATAACTCGAATTTGAATGCAGCAAATGTTTATTTAGCATTAACTGACAGGGATATGATATCCAGTCTTTCTTCTTGAGTATATTGATATAATGGATTACACTTATTGATTGCTCGACAATTTCACCAACTTTGCATACTTTGAAGAAATGCAGTTGATAGGCATATAATTTTATGCATTGGATTTGTTTGAATAATATTATATTCAAGATATTTGCATTTTTATTTCTGAGAAGTATTTACAGTTTTCTTATAATATTTTGGTTGCAGGGTAAAACTTGACTTGGTGTTTCAGGAATGTTTCTTCTTTGGTTTTGGGGAAACATTATGGCGCAGACTAAGTCTACCTTAAATGTTCGGTAGAATTCTCCAGTGAGCCTGCTGGTCTCACTTTCATTTTTTGTTGAATGTTGGTCTGTGTTTTTAAAACCTAGCTATTCTTGCACCTGTGTGAATCATGGAAGCCTGCTTTCCCTAAGTTAGCCGGTTTCTCTCAGGTACAGGGCTGTCCGTGCTGTTCCCTTTGTCTTCCTGCACTGTTCAGGGGATCAGATGTGACAGAGGGTACTGTGGTTTGTGGCTTTCCTCACTGGGAATTGTCAGCTCCTTAACATTTCTACGGAATAAGCTCGTTTTCCTCTCTGCTGTCCTGTGCTCCGGCTTGACATTCTAGTTCCTGTTAGTTCTTTTCTCCTGCTAGCTTTCAATGCAAATGCTCATTCCTTTCATTTTTAACAGCAGAACTTTTGAATTGCAGCTCTTAATGTGTGCATCTTATTTTAATTTCCTGTTTGCTCACTCTAATCGTCTGTGTCGCACCTAAGTCCGTTCCTTATTTCTCCTGTGCTTGCTTTGTGTTTTGGGATGCCTCTGAACTTCAGTGACATAGGAACCACCGCACTAGGCAGTTGAAACTAAAGTAAAGAGTCCTAAACTATGAGGACTTTTGCTAACCTGGCAGGAAGGAGCCTGTGTTTTTTCCTAAAGGTTTCAAGGCTTCCTCAGTCCATGCTTAGTCTCCCGTTGACACTGGGTTTATCCATCTCAGACAGTCTGTGTCTCGCAGCTATCTATTCCGGGACCTCTCAGGGTGATGCTCTGATGTGAGTATAAGGGAACAATTTACACATTGCAGAAAATCCCAGGACTTCTATGAGCCTGACTTGGGCTTGACATTCATGTGTTTTCTCCTGCCAGGTAGACTGTTTGTAGAAGCCTCTGGGTACATTGCACAACAATCTCTATTCCCCTTCCAAAGTCACAGGAACAGTGTTCTTAGAGCCAACACTGAGAAGTACAGAGTGCTTAAATGGCAAATACACAAAATCATGGCCTGTCAGATGCAGCTCCCCGCTGTTCGTCATTCTCCCATGATCCCCACTCTCACAGTAGATACCATCCAGACCCCCAGAGTTCCTGGAACTTCCCGCTGCTGAAATGCCCTGCACCCTTTGGGTTCCAATAGGTCCTTCTCCACTCAAGGAATTCCTACCTGCCTCCCTCTGGCTAAGCATGACCCTCCAGATTTAGGGGTAACCTTGTAACTGTGATACTCTGCTAGAGCCCAGAAAAAAAAATATTTCTCATCTTTGTGACTTGTAATTTTCTATTTGACTTGCAACAGTGAGAATGGTGATTCCTGGATTCTTTACAAGTCTACTTGAAAACCAGAAGTATGGGATAATTTTATACCAAACTTCCATCAGTTTTACAGAACTGGAAAGAAGTTCTCGGCGTCGAAGATGGATGTACCCCAAAAGGAGGCCCAGAGAGTTTGGTCTCATCTGTGACCTTTATATAATTTAACATAAATATCTGAAGGCTAGCATGAAGACTACTGTAGCCAGGTTTTGAGATCTTGTCAACAATAATCTGTTCAGGAAGGGGCTGTATTAACCCTTTCCTTGCGGCCACAAAGGTGCTGACTCTGACATTGTACATATATGACTGATGCCCTGGATCTCAAGAAAATGGCTTCGGTGACTATTTTCTGTTCTCTTCCCTGCAGATAAGACTAAATTTTGTTTCTGTGATGTTTTAAGATTCTTTTTGTCTCACAGGGTGGTTCGCCCCAAGCAACGTCTTGCCTTTCTTTCCAAATGGATTCCAGAGCAGCCTCAGCGTATCCTCTGACAGTGGCGAATAAATAATATCGAAACTCTTCTGGATATTCCCTGTGCTCAGTGATGTTTCCACAGAGCAGGCATTCATCTTGATTCTTATCCCCCATTAGCTTGTCCTCCACATATTCACAGATTACAAGGTCATTGCCACAAAAGGCAGGATCACATAAGGTGGCCTCATCCATAAAAGCTGTCTCAACGGAACATGTCATGTGTGCCTCAATGTGAGCAGTGGCTTAGGAGGGGCATTTGTTACTTACAAAAAGCCACAGGGATCACATCACAGGGCAAACATAAAACCCAGCCTCCCTTCCCGCTGTATAAAATGGAAGAACAATCGGCTCCATCACTTACGCTGCACTCGAACTGTCTGGGAGCTTTATGATCACTCATTAGTTATTCATTCTCACAGCACATTTGTGAGAAACAGGAGACAGTACATTCTGAGGGAGGAGGGGAGTCCTTGAACTAAGTACTGTAGCTTTTCTGCCCCCTGTCCACCCTACCCTGCAAGGATTCCCAGGTGGCCATTGCTGTCATCTGACCAGAAAGCATAGTTTAAAAGAAAGCAGGGGCAGGGGCTTTTTCTGTTTCAACTAGTATTTAGGTATAAGAATTTCCTTCACAGAACTAAGTGTGGCCTCCTGGAATCATGGATGCTTTGTGCAGACCTTGGAGAGTTATACCTCTAGGCTGAAAAACTGATATTTCTTTCCAGAGCTGTGTTGCTGCTGGATCATTTACAGTTGTCCCCACTGCTGTAACCTCTCTGTGTGGGTGTGATTAAAACATCTCCTCAGGGTGAGGATGAATCCAAAAGTGGGGGATTACTAGGCAGTGGAGGACATTGTAGGTTATCAGGATCCTTCATCAAAAGCTCTGCATCTATTGCTTCAGAAATCCACTCCAACCTTTTGTTTATCTTCTCTTGGCAAAACGCAGTCCAAATCTGTGAATGGGGGCGGGGGGTGCTTATACTGTCTGGTGTCTGTGGGTGGCACAGAAGCCTTCGTTGTGCTGAAGGCTGAACCCAAAAGTGGCCATTCCAGAGAACCATGCTGCCTGTTTCTAAATGAGGTCTGAGTAGACCCAGGAAATAATGGATTCTTGGAAGAAGGCCAGAGGCAGAACACATTCTAGGAGCTCTGGATTGAATCAAGGGCTTACATTATGAACAGCATTTGGAATTTTCCAGAATAGAAAGCTGTCTGTCCCAGTTTGCAGTGCGTTCACATTCAAAAGCAAATCAACTCCTGTTGCCTGTGGGTTTTGAAATTTTATCTTAGCACTTCAGCCAGTCCACACATGCTCCCTAAAGAAGATACACAGCCCCCAAGGAGGAGTGGTCTTGGCCTTCAGGCAGACTGTAGTGATTTATTCACAGTAGCAAGTTTCTTTTTAGGTTTCTCTATGCATTTCTTATAATGGGGTATGTCAGCAGAATCATAGTTCTTACATCAAAGAGAATGAGGGTTCATTTACTCTGAGCTCAGTTTGAGTAACCACAGGCCTGGGACATGGATTCAAGTTACCCTAACAGATATGGTCCAGTGTTCAAGAAGTTTCAGGGAGCTTTATAGTCATAGACAGAAGTCAAAATTCAGAGTGTTTACTCAGTACCACAAGGATATCAGGTAAGTGGGCCCCTTGAGTCTGTAATTCTTATCTGTAGGTTTCAGATACTACAACATCCTTAGCTTCAGGGTTGGTAAAGATAGCGGTCTACTGAGTACTGAATTGTTAAAAAAAAATTACCTAAGACTCCCAAGGACATTAAGGCAAACACAGAGGTCAGGGGCAAATGACTAGTAAAGGGGCTAAGAATAGCCCACCATAATTTTGGCTGCCTTACTCTCCACAAACAAAAACTTGGAATCAATCAATCTTCAGCACAGATGTCTATGCTGAAAACTTCAGTTCACACATAGCAAGTTCCTTGTTGCTAAACCTCAGTTTTATTGTCTTTTAAATGGAGCAATGATGGTATCTATGGGAATACGAAAACAAAGCAATGTATTTCCTGGGATAGTGTTTAATCAATGTTTGTTGCACCTTCAGCTTTTTGGGTTTTTGTCATATTCTCTGGATTGGCTGTGACAAGATTTAATGAGTGTGCTAGTATAGATGTGCCTAGTTAGTCAAGATGCTGACCAAAACCAAGAAGTTGGTACTTTGCCCACCTTCCCTCCTTTTAGTGGTGGATCTCTCTTTATTATTATGCATCTCTCTTTTGCAGAAGGGAACTACTGTAATGAGTTTATGAAACTATGTTATAAATTACTCCAAGTAGAAATCCTTCCAGACATATTTACATGTGGAAAGAGTTGATATTCAGAGGTTCTAGCATGAGCTTCTACTTACCCACCCAGCACACAGTACGAGGTCAGAGCCAGTTACCATAGGGGAAGGAGTGAGTGCCCTTAGAGTCCCGAAGTCCACCAGGCAGGCACACAATGTAAGATCAATCACATGGTACAACATCACTAAATGTTGTTCATTTCTAGAACACAAGTTTGAAGGGAAATTTTGGTTGAACTTCCACATGCTGATCAATTTCTGTATTCTTAGAGTCCGTTTAAATCAAATAAGTCAGTTAAACATTAACAATGTTCCATATCAACATTATGTCCATCACCTAATTAAAAATACTCTTAATAAAAGCAGACTAAAGATAATATTAAGCAAAAAAAGTTTTGAAATTTAAGACTTTTGTGCATATTAATCTGCTCATGCCTCTATGTATCTCTCTGATTTTATGTGAAGATTTCAGTGTTAGAGGTCAAAGGTAACTACTACATCAACTTAATTCAAAAATCAAATGTTGCAGAAACATAAATGTGTAATGACTGAATTAATAAGATAATGAAGCAATTAGTGCCCTAGCTGATGGAGGTGCTTTGCTGAGACTTTGAAAATATTGTTTTGATGACTAGAAAGGACAAGAATGCTTCGGAAGCTCTTCCTGATTGGACAGACATTCCTTATCCAATTTGCTTTATAGCCAACTGACTTTGCATGGTCCTGAATATGGCTTAAAATTGAAGATCACTTCTTTTGTGGATCTGAGATACATAAAATATCACAAAGCCATTTGCTCAAATAAGACCAAAACTCTTTAGATGGTGTCTGTAGTGGTTGCTCAAGTCTATCTCTGGATACCGCCATTGAAAAAACAGGAATTTTACATTAAAGCCAAGAGTTTTGTGCATCACTATATACATGTGGACTAGAATATTGAAATTGTGTGTTTTAAATTACAAGCTAGTTTATTCAAATCATTTATTCCTCTATGCAATTGAGATCCTTCCATGGCATTGTACCAATCCATTTCCATCTGGGATATTAGAGCCCCTTGTCCCAGACACCTTTCTTAGCTTCCAGCTGTCAATGTCATAGAGTCTGATCTTTGCTGAGGAGTGGTTTCCCTCTTTCCAGACACTGGCTGAAGCCAGAACAGATGTCAAGCCCATGTGCTCCATGAATAGACTAAACAGGAAAGGATACATCGAAGGATGGTAGAGGACTGGTACAGGACCCGTTTGTCTCCTGGACCATCCCTCTGTTCCTTTCTTTCACTCATTTAGCCTACAAGGTTGCTTCAGAATCCAGGTGTCTGTGTCTGGATGCATGACTAAGGCAAAGATTTTTTTTTTAATTAAAACCTTTTCACATTTATTCATTTATGTTTTGTGTATATGTGTACACATGCGTGCCAGAATATTCATGTAAAGTTCAGAAGAAAATATACCGGGCGCCAGTTCTTTCCTTATATTATGAAATCTATAGACTAGAACTTAAGTTGTCAGACTTGGTGGTGAGTACATTTTCCCACTGAGTCATCTTGATGGGCCACAAAAATTCTATTCTTTAAGTTCCCTTCTTATTGTTTGTCTCTATGGGGAAGATTTATTTTTTAAGACAAGGTCTTACTGTAGTCCAGGCTGGTCTCAATCTTGCTTTCTACTTTCCTCACCCTCCTGAGTTGGGATGACATGGGTATACCACCAAGCCTGTCTTGAATGAGGGAATTATAAAAGCAAAAAAACAATAACAAAAGAACAACAGAGTCTCACTGGGTAGCCATGGCTTGGAAGTCACTGTATAAACACCCACAGTGATCTTCTACTTGCCTTTGCCTCCTGAACCACAAGGGATTTTTGAAGGATTTCTTTTCTTTAGTGTTAAGTAGCTTCAGTTAAATGAAGGACTGGGAACTGGGTCAGGCTGGGCATCCGTAATCCCCAAATCCAAAATCCCAAATTCTCAGAGTCTGAAACTTGGCTTTAGTCAGTGTCTAAGAAGGGAAAATTCACTTGTCAGCAAATTCTAATGACAGACAGTGAAAATTCTACAATTATTTTTGTATTATGCTAAAAATTATTCAAAATACTGTATAATGTTGCCTTCAGGCTATGTGTGTAAAGTATATATGAAACATAAGTGAATTTTGTCTTTAGACATTGGTATCATCTGGTGACATCTCATTACCTATATATAAATGTGGCAAAATCATCTGAATTCCTAAACACTTCTGGTCCTAAGCATTCGAGTAAGGGACATACAGCCCGTGCCATTTTGGTTATTATCACAGTGGAAAACTGTGGCAGGCAGGTGGGAGAGTGAGCATGGCCATCTGCTCCATTCTCTTCTGTAATGAAGAAGCATGCACCATGGCAGATCTGCAGACTTGCTGAGAAAGCTCCCTTCTGCCCTTCACTGCACCCCACACAGGCCCAAGGATTTGTCCCAGTGTGCTGCCTGTAAGACTGTGTTTTGCTATAGAGTGTGAAAGGATTAGTGAGGACTCCTCTTGAGCTGTGCTTCTCCATGTTTCTCAAGCTTCAGAATCACTTGGCAAATTTGACAAAACAGAGTTCTGCCTCTCCCACTTAGAGTGTCATATGCAGAAACTCTGGGGTCTGGGAATTTGCATTTCCCATAAGCATCCAAGGGATGCTTTTCCCATAAGCATCCACTGCTGCTGGTGGCCCAGGCTACACAGTTTAAGAGCCATTGCTGTAGATGCTTTAGAAAAAGACTAAAACAATAGAAGATAGGTAGATAGGAAAATGAGACATCACACTTCTGTCTTCCTTTGTCTTTGAGATGTATCTAGATACCAGATGAGAAAACCTTTTATTGTTGTTGTTCAAATTGTTCTTGAACTTACTGAATACCCAAGGATAACTTTGACCCTCCTGCCTGTACTTACTTTCTTTCCTTCTTTCTTTCTCTCTCTCTCTTTCTTTCTTTCTTTCTTTCTTTCTTTCTTTCTTTCTTTGTCTCTTTCTTTCTTTATTTCTCTTTCTTTCTTTCTTCCTTCCTTTCTTTACTTCTTCCTTCCTTTCTTCCTTCCTTCCTTCATTTCTTTCTTTGTCTCTTTCTTTCTCTCTCTCTCTCTCTCTCTCTCTCTCTCTCTCTCTCTCTCTCTCTCTTTCTTTCTTTCTTTCTTTCTCTCTTTCTCAAAACATATATTTACTTCTCACTCAGTGCACCTTTGAGCACCTTTGCCAGAACCTCCCCAGAATGTGTAGTTCACTCACCCAGCATCCCATGCCCTCCTTAACCCTTAGTGACAAGGCCCTTCAGAGCTTGCACAATGAAGTTCTGGGATTACATGTGTGTCACCATGCCTGGTTTATGGCAGTTCTGAGTATCAATCCCAGGGCTTTATTCATGCTAGACAATCTACTTACTGACTGAGCTACATCTCCTACCTTGAAGGAAACTCTTATACAACTTCTTCAAACCACCAGTATTGAGATCTTGATGTTTTGTTTGCTGCATTCTTCTGGTCAATTTTTCTTTATCTCACATTGTGTGGGTCTATTTTCTATCCATATGGAAATATCACAGGGGTCATCCGTACTCCATTTCAGTCATCATCTTCCAAAAATGAATCCCATTTAAATGTAAACCTTCCAAAAACTCCAATGGTCCAGGTTGCCCTATGAGAGCTTTTTGCAGCAGTGTATCTTCAGTGCTAGAGCAGGAAATTTCTAGGCAAGCTTGGCATGAGATGATCATTTCTAAACTTAATGTGCATGTGCTTTTGTTTTAGTATATGTATTTGACATTTAGTATTTAGCATGTGTATGTGTGTGCATGTCTATGTGTGTGCATGTGTGCTTGTGTGTGCATGACTCTGTGTGTGTGTGTGTGTGTGTGTGTGTGTGTGATTTTGATACCAGAAGTTGGCATCAGGTGTCTTCCTCTATTACTCTCTACCTTGTTTTCTGAGATAGGATCTCTCATTGGATCTGGAGCTCACTGATTCAGTTACACCGAGCCCCTGGGATCCTCCTGTCTCTACCCGCTACACCAAGCACTGGAATTATAGATGCATGTGGCCATATCTACTTTTTGCATAGGTGTTAGGGATCTGAATTCAGATCCTTGTGCTTGTGTGGCAGGCACTTTACTTGCTGAGTTATCACCCAAGCCCATGAGCATTAATTTTTATCATCTGTGTAATTTACAAAAATTAAACAGTCACAAGTCTGAGGCCAGAAAGGGATACAGAGTGTGTTCTAGGCTAGCCTGAGCTACAGAGTGAGACCCTGTCTCAAGAAACAAACAAGCAAAAACTGAGTAAGTAAATATAGCCTTATTTCTTACCTTTATGCTATCTCCAACTTTATGCTATAAAACCCACTCTCCTTAACCAATCACAAGAGCCTTTTGAGAAGGGAAAGAGTTTTTGCACTGCAAATCTGATATCTGGGATAAAGATCATCTTTGACTTTATAGGCTTTTGAAAAGACACATTTGAAACACTAAATTAACCCTGACCTACAGCCAAAATTGGCTGTTAAGACTCACATGTTTGGGAATAAACAAACCCATTTATTTCTGAAGGCTTTCCATCTCTTCTCTCCTTGGGGCCATTAATTCCACGAGCCTTTCAAACTGCGATTTGCCAGAAGCTGCGAAAGTGTAACAAATTAATTATAGATGTATGTTAAATTGCTTACATTACCATCCCTGGGTTAGGGATAGGCTCTTGTGAGCAGAATGGCTGATCAAAGAGTCTTTCTATCCACCCCCTGGCAACACACAGCCATTTTTGTTCTGCTTGTCACGCCGTGCAAAGGTAAGGGATAAAAACCAAGCCCTGATGTGTAGACCTGCTTGCAGGCTCCTGAAGAAGGAGCATGGTACAGAGGAAGCATCCAAGGATAAATGCAGATGCCCCTTCTGCTACTATGTCATCTGGAGTGCCCCCACAATGCCTGTATATTAAAGGCTTGGTCCCTAGCTTGGTGCCGTTGGGAGATGGTGAACCCTTTAAGACATGAGGTATTAACATGAGGTCTATAATTTGAGGTATTAACATGGAAGAGGATCTCTGCTCCCACCATTATGTACTGCCTCCTGGCCCAAGTTCTAATGGCAATGGTTCTGCCCTACTATATACCTAAATCCCCAAATCTGTAAGCCACAGTGAACCCTCTCTCTATAAGATAACAACCTCATGTATTTGTTATAGGGTTGGAAAGATGATCAATACATCTTCATTTCCCTGAGTTTTACAAATCCAGAGTTTCAGGTATCACATAAATAACAATATCCTTTCCAGCTTCAGTCAACCCTTCCATCTGCAGGCTTTGCCATTCTTGCAGTCTCAGAGGATCCATGGGAGGCTCTGCCATTTCTCATGTGTGGTTCGAAGCTCTTGTTTTTTCTGTTGTGGTTCCTGGTTACTGCTACTTCTGGTCATAGGTCTAGGTCTCTGAGATTTGCTTTATATCTGCATTAACTCTTTGTAGTTCAGCTAAGGGTTAATATATAAATAATATGCGGAGTCTTAACTTAGTCCCTGAATGTAAGACCTCCTGCACTTCCACAGAGTAGAGACTCTAGGAAGAGACTGAATATACAAAATGAGCAATGGCCAAAACATATGTCAAAATTAAACTTTGATCCACAGTCTACAGTAATAAGTCCAGGCAGCCAAGCCACAATTCCTGTAACAAATGGCCCAAAATAATTGCTATTTCATCATCTATTGCCAGAAATAAATACCACATGCCCAGTAAACAAGGAATTGACTCATGCCTTACAGTTCTAAAGGCTGCAGAGAGCGAGTACATGGTGCTGACTTTCTTTGCTGTTTTGTAACAAGGCAGGGAGCATCCTATGATGGGACAAAGTGAGTATGCTAGCTCAGTTCTCCCTTTTCTTATGGAGCCACTAATACCATAATGGGAGCCCCAGCTCCAAGGCCACATTTGATCATAAGTACCTCCCAAAATCTATATTTCTAAAGAATTATGACTTTAGGAATTGTGTTTAAATATGAGTTTTAAAGGAGACAAGACCTAGATCATAGTAGACAGTTTTCTTTTTGTATACCCTCCTCGTTCCCCTCCCCCCAACCATCCCATCTCCATTTTAATCTGTGTACCATGCAGAGAAAGCCAAAACAGTCACATTCAATGCCTTCATCTATTCAATGCCAACACCACATCTATGCTCCATCAGATCCCTACATTCTCCAAAAAAGTTACAGCTGGACCGCCCCTTGCCCCCACTTTGGTCTACATAGTTTCCTCACTCCCCAGTGATCATGTCTAGCTTCTTTATGTAGCAGTCAGTAACTAGTTTGTCTCACTTGGGTGGTCTTTGCTCACATTTCTCTTCTTTTTTTTTTTTTTTTTTTTTTTTTTTTTTTT
>JADRCD010188605.1:10741-21365 GCA_019843815.1 Montemys delectorum | reverse complement strand
TGGCGCTCTCTGGCCCTAGGCACATGCGCAGACTACTTGTTACAGGGAGAAGACACCAGATGCTGGCGCCATCTTGTAATGGAGGCTGCCGGCTCGGGTGCGGCTCTCTACATCTCCCCCTTTTTGTTTTAAATGATAGGCTCTGGCCGATGCCCAGTGTCTTAGGCTAGCTGATGTGCTGTCCATTACCAGTACCAAGAGATCAGTGGGATCCTTTGGATCACTACTCATTGGTGTGCTCCTGGTTTATGGCATCAGCCTAATCCCGTCGTAGGGGCCAAAGGCAGCGGGCCTCGAGGACTTATGGCAGTTTGACTCACTCTCCCATGTGCAATGGGATAAGACCCCACGGGGTGCAAGAGCTAAGTCTCGCTGACCATTAGCCTTTGAGTGTTTATTTTGTTCTTAACATGCTGAGCCAAATATCGGGAGAGGCTCCTTGCTCTAGGGCAGCAAGTGCTTGGGCAATTACTACCTTGTCACGTTTTTGTTGGGCTCTGAGCTTGCAAACCATCCAGAGAAGAAACACTAAGCCAGCACACAAGGCAACACTAAACAGGCCAATCCCCACCCACTCCTTAAAGAAAGAAAAGGCTGAAGAAATCCAGGAAGTAAATTTAGTAAATCCTTGAGCCAGGGACGGATCCACTCGCGTCGAATTGACAGTCACTATAGCCAATCTCAGCCGATTTCCTGTAAGATATTGAAACAACTATTGAGAGAGATTAGTAGCCTGAGTAATACTTTGATATTAAATGGAAGTCACACACAAGCCAGGATGTTTCCACTTGCAGACTACTTGTGCTAGCTGCCAAAGGGTATTTATTTGTTCTACTCAGTTGCATCACAGCAGTTGCTCCCTGCATTGGTTAGCAGACCTCCAAGCTCTCTACACACCTTCATCCAAGCCTCTAGTTATATGGAGTAATAGCGGCTCGGTATTGCTTAGTGCACTGTTCATACACTAGTTGTTTGATCAGTGGCATGGCTGCATCTGGATCACCAAAGATTCTCTTTGTAGCTTTTACTAATTTAGCCACAAAGTCAGAAAATGGCTCCATGGTGCCCTGTAAAAAAAATTTTTTTTGTAAGATTTCTGCTTACCTCCCCTTTATTACCAATCTGATTCACCTGTTTAAAGACTTGCAATGGGCAACCAGTCTGTAGATTAATCTGAAAGTCTGTTTGCTAATCAACAGCAAAGCAACTTTGCCCCAAAGGCATATCCCCACCCCAGGCCTGACTCCCAGCTGCATGATCAGCGGCTGCCTGCTCATTAGCAAATCAAAGTGAAAGAGGCTGTGATCCGTTCTACCAAATGCTCCTCCCCTATCTGTTCCAATGCTACTTGTGAGTTCGCCACGGGCCGGGAAGCCTCGTGGTTCTGTTCTAATGCTGCCTGTGAGTTCGCCGCGCTTCCGCCGGCCGCCGGTAGGGCCACATGGCGGCCACCAGTTTGTCACCGTTCGCTATGAGTGCTGGCCCGGCCGCAATCGCGGCCCAGACTGAGGAGACCTGCTGCCCCAGGCCCCGCCAGGCCGGGCTCCGCAAGGCACCGCGTTGCCCACCACCGCCATCTTTCTCAGTGCTGTTGCCTGTCCTTCTAAGTCCTCTTTCTCAGAGGGGCTAAGCTCGTTTCCCTTTTCATCTAAACTGAACCCGTCCGCGTAGGGTAGAGGAACATGGGGGACTATGGCAGGAACTGCTACCTGTGAGGTCACCGCGGGTTGGGGAGCCACGTGGTTTCTGTTTTTTGCCTTTTTCTGCTTATGATTTTGTGGCGGCAGCTGCCCATCTGGATGATATTTTTCCTCCTCATAGCGGGCTGTTTCTTTATCTAAGTTTTCTTCTTCAGAGGGACTTAGTTCCTCTGACTCAGAGCTATCAAGCCCCAAGGCCTCCAGTTCCTTTATCGGATAAAGAGATCTCTTTTCTGAGGCCTGTTTCTTCTTACACTTCTCTCCCAGGGCGTCCTTTCCCTTGTCTCTCGCTTCCACAGACTGAATGTCTTTGGAAGGGTCTTTTTTCTTAGGCATGCCTCTTCTTTTTTCTTTCTGAGCTCCTAACCTCTTATCTTGCTCTGTTTCTGACATACTGTCTTGTAACTCCTCTAGCACTCCCTGACCTGCCACGATAGTTGAGTGGCATTTCTCATCTTGTAGGCACGATCTTACTAGTCTCCACAGCGGCAGAGTCCCAGGCTTCAGTTTCCCATTTTGCTGTTCCCTAATTAAATCGCCCTCCAATTTGTCCCAGGAGGCGAGCATTAGCAACCCCGAGCATATATACCAAGGCACCACGTGATCAACCAACGAATCCCGCTAACGTTTTTGTAGAGACCTTTAATTCATGCTGTCGCAAAAGCGACTGAAGCGCTATGATCACCGAATGTGAAGCTCCCATGCTGCTCTCTTATCTACGAGAGAACCTGGCACTCGGAGGGGCACCGCGGCCTATCTACGTCCGACTAACCATGCCCAGCAGCGGCAGAATTTAACAAGAGAACTGGTGAAAACAAAATGAAACCAAAAGGAAGAGAATGAGTGCTGCCACAACGACAATGAGAGCCTCCACAGCACCAGCTAATTGTGGGGAGAGATGAGATAGATCAAGACCAAACATGCTTCTCAGAGCTTACCTTTGTCCTGCAGTTCTGGACCCTCCCCGAAAACGGGGGTCTCCTCAGTGGTGCCGGTGATGGCGAAGTCCCGGGTTTCGGCACCAAATGTGGTCCGCGCTATTTTCCCGCCGGCAGGAACACACAGACACACACAGGATCCTTCTGCAGCAAACCTTTATTACCATGTGGCGAGGAGAGGGCGAGCCCTGGAAATGCACTGCTTATATACACCCTGGAGCAGCGTGTTCACCTCTGATTGGCTGTTTGCTCATTACCTCATGAGATGCCTCGGGATAGGCTGTGACTTGGCGCTCTCTGGCCCTAGGCACATGTGCAGATTACTTGTTACAAGGAGAAGACACCGGATGCCGGCGCCATCTTGTAATGGAGGCTGCCGGCTCGGGTGCGGCTCTTTACAGGAAGGAAGGAAGGAAGGAAGGAAGGAAGGAAGGAAGGGAAAAAAGAAAGGAAAAGAAATCTAGCAACAATAACTTGGCACTGAAGGGATCCCGTTGCCTTGCTCTAGAGTTATCCTCTGGCTCAGTGCTATTCCCTGATTGGTGGATGGGTCTGGGTAAGAAAGAATAAAGCAAGCATCCCACAAAGGTACAACAGCCCCTCCTATCATGTTTCTCAGTGTCAGCTCAAAACTGTTGGGGGCAAGGAAAGCATCCAGGTAGCTCTTCTAAATAACTGGCTCTTACCCTGCACTAAGACTCAGGTTGTTCCTACTGCACTGGTCCCCCATTCCTTTTGCATGCCATAGCAAGGCTCATAAGTTCTCCTTGCTTGATTGACCAAGAAAGGAATGGCATTGTGTGCCCTTAAAATTCTCTTTTATTAAGTTAATCTCTGTTGAAGTAAAGATACAGTTTGGGATTTGCTCATGAAAAATACATCTCCATCATTTAACGAGTCAGGGATTTAGCAGAATGTTTCTACGTGCTCTGCCTTGACATCCTCCTGGGTAGATCTACTATCTCACACATACACACTTTCTTATTTGCTGCTCAACTTGTCAAGGGGCTAATAAGGAGAGAGGCTGTCTGACCCCACCAAAGATCTCTGAAGTAGAATCTACATTTTGACAAGACTCTCAGATGATTTCTTAGCATGCTAACTTTTGAAAGGCAAGGCCCTGTTTTCAGGGCATAAGACAGAGTAACCCTCACTTGATATATAGGCTGTCTAAAGGACTTCTCACTTAAGGGCCTGGGACATAGCCCAGTGGAAAAGCACTTACCCAGCAAACACAAAGCCCAGAATTGGATCCCCAGTACAGAAAAAAAAAAAATTTCTTGCTTAAATCTCGAAGCTTGCTTTACGTTTCTGGAATTAATTTGAGCCTATACATGCAAACAAACAAACAAATAAACACACACATACACATGAACATACACACACACACACACACACACACACACACACACACACGTACATGAACACTCAAAAGTTTTGTTCTAACTCTTGAGCCTTCTATGAAGCAAAGACAGGTGTGTTTTATATTGGAAGAACAGAGGTATAGCAGGGAGTGAGGAGAGACAACTGTGGCCTATTGTGGTGGCCCAACAGTGTGTGGGGGAATGATTGAAGAAAATCTCTTGCTTTACATGGGTTTCTCAGAAAGTCTGGCAAAAATAGAACAGCAATGTAGACCATTTCTATTTTCAATTTGGGGAGAAAAGACTTTTCACAAATGATAACAACCTCCTCCATAATACATTGCTCATGTAACTAACGTTGTAGGTATAGTTGGCATCCGGAATAGTTGTACCCAGAGACTCAACCATATCTTCAGAGGTGCAGCTATCTCTGTTCCATGTATTTTCCTCTGCTTTGGCTTGATTCTTAGATAGATGCATGCTCTTAATGAGTTCCAGCTGTGACTTTGGGCAAGCAACCACCTACCAGAATGAACAGAAGAAAGTCTCACTTTCTAGTCACCCCTAAAATCTCCTCCCATTGGCCTGACTCATAATATTTGGCCAGCTCTGAAGCAGCGCCTCTGGTCAGGAGCTGTCTGGGATTCCCTGCTCTGGCTTATCCTGATAGTAGTGCCACCTTGCTCAACTTGTGGGAGTGTACAGATAGGAAGTAATGGCATTGCACAACAGGAAAGCAGGAGCCCTTCTGAGTTGGAACCATAATTACCATCATTACTATAGTTGTGCATTCCTGAAGAAATCCACTCTCTTATTCAGTACAGGGACATTTTTCCCATGAGAAGTCTTCCTTTCCAAGGAAGCCCAATAACAACTCAATAAATATCTCAGTCTACTTGACATGAAGCCCAAAGTTAAATAGTCATTAAACCACCTGAACTAGTGTTAGACCAAGCCAGGTGAGGTATTTTAGACTTGGTGTGGATTTTAGATAGCAAGTTTTTAGAAATAAGCTCAGGTCAGGAAGAGTTAAACATCCTATTTCTGTAGTTTCCATAATCATTTTTGACTCAGACTAGGGTCTGGATCTGACTCCATAAGAAGTGATTTATTAAAAATAAATCCTCTTTCCACACAAGGCTCTCAATTCCCATCACTGTATTTCTACATGTCCAGGTGGACACTAGAAACCACACCCGCGTGGTACCATTCTTGTATGGATCTCATGGTGGACCAGAAGCTCTCTAAAGGTCCTTCCTCACTGTATGAAATGAGGCCTTGGAGAAAAAGGAGCTAGAAAGTGGTAGGCATTTGGTCAGCTGGACTTGTGGAAGGTGAGCATGGTCCATGGCAGTATCCATCAATTTGGAACACACCTTGATAGACAGGTATCCAGGTGAGACCTGGCCACAGTTGCATCAGCAACCCAAAAAGAGTGGAGTCCAAGCGTGGCTCTCCCCCACACGAAGAAAACCTGATAGCCTTCCACCCGCAGCATTAACCATTCACATGAGCATCAACATCTTCCTGCTGCAGCTGTCAGAAAGAGATGTAGATGGGTGATATTGAGTTTGAATTCTGCTAGATTTATTCTTGGGCAACTGATGGAGTCTCCGCTATGATTTTCAGGGACATACTGATAGAAGTTTCCTTCAGAATACACACACCAAAAAAATTTAAAAATTAGAAAAACTTAAGTGATAACACAGTCAACTTGCCAAAGATGGATGCATACCTATGAGAGAGGATACAGTGACTGGGGACAAGAGGAGGTGGGTCAAGCAAGGTCTGCTCTCCTGAGTAGCATCACCTATCATGTGCATCCTAAGGACCTTTCTCATCCCAGGTTCCCATCTTTCTATTTCCCAGAAAGTGCTTATCTTTGCTGAAGGATTAGGCTTGCTTCCCTATTTCATAGATGGGAGGAAAACACAGGAGAAACACTGGATGAATAAAAATGATGACCTTCAGACTGCTGAGCTTAGAGGTCCTGTCTGCCTCTGTGCTTTCAGCAACCTCTCAACAACTGATTAAAGGATTAACTGTCCAATTTGCTCAAAAGAACACAAGATTCATATACTTATAAGGTCCAGGAAGACATACGCCTGAATTAGCATAACAATAACCTACACCAGAGGAGTCAGACAGAAAGGTAATTCACATTCATAGTTCCAACTTGAAAACTAACCGTAAAGTTGAGAATCGGGTCTGCCTTGCCGCTTGCTCTAACAACAAGACTACATGTTGATGTTACCCCTGCTCTCTCAAGCAATCAGGTCTAATTAAGAATGAAAATCATATATCCATAGAAATGCAGTTTAACAACTGGCTTATCTACACATTCAATTAATACTAATTAATAATTAATCTTAAACGGGCTCCATCTCCCCATGACTGGCATGCAAATGAGGTGAATTCCCAGTTGCAACAAAACTCACAGGTTGGTTCGCACCACCCACCCTGTATTCCAGAACTCAGACTGCAAAGGTAGCACTATGAGCAAGTGAGCTCACCTCAGGGAAGCAGGTGCCCAACAAACAACGTAATCCCAGGGTTTTGTTGTTTAATCTGGCCCCACCTCTATTGTGCAGAAATGTTTGCTCAAATAGACTAGAATCACATTGCCCGTGTCGGTATAAGTGAGACACCCATTTGGGGAGAAGGATCAGATGACAGGCTTCAGGTATGGGAATGCAATGACTGGCTAGCAGGGCCGTCTCTGCGAGCAAGTCAATGCAGGCAGATGTGCGCCTGGGAACTGGCAGCAGACCACAGGCTAATCTGGTTTTTGATATGTGACAGTCCCCACAGGGAGATCAAAGGGCGGGAAAAGAATCCACAACCACCAAGACTTCTGAGCTAACACCAAATTCCACCTTGTGAGAACTGACTTCTATAGTTGGCAAGATTTAGCTAAGGGGAAAGAAAGAAAGAAATTGAGGTTTTAGTATCGGAAAGGAAACCTGACTACTAGGAGCAAGCAAATGCAAAACACTAATTTCATCAGGCATGTTGACTTTCCTCAGGACTGAGAGCCCATCCTCCACAGTCTTCTTCCTTTTTTTCCAGACAGGAAGAAAGTTTAACCAGTCCTTGACTTGTCCTACATTTCAGGACTCAGGTATATGGTCCAGGGTTTCCTCATCTTCCTCTGCCTTTGGTGTCAACTCGATCTCTCTAGATGTGTCCTCATGGCTAGGAAATGCAATCTTTCTTCTCCTAAAGCCTCTCTCAAGTTAAAAAAGAAAAAAATCGTTCCAGAAATTTCTACTATATAAGACCCTTAACAACTCCCTTGAATGGTAACCCATTCCCATTCTTCTCAGCGAGGTTGGGTTATTCTGTGAGATCCTTATTAATGTTTTCACGTTTCTCATATGAGTGGCAGATACAACCTCCACATCCCCCTCAAGGCAGGGCCCATCTCTTTTCTGTGATCTCAGCTTCCTAAACCCACAGCACCAAGCCCTGCTTCTGTTTTAAACCTATAAATGACTAGCTTGTGTGTAGTGGGCAGATCAAGGACAGACCAAAAGGAGCTAATCCCTTAGCACTAGGCAGGAGCTTCCTCTAATTCCAGCCAGTTCCACATGTAAGTAGTGAGCACCACGAATGACTTGGATTTTGTTGTGGGTTCTTGGTTCAGGGCTGGTGAAAATATGTAAGTCTCATTGATATAATACAACCCTTCTTTTATTTCTATTCATTTGCTTCTTAAGTCTTCTTTCTATTAAAACACAGACCAATAGTCACTCACACGTGCTGCTGATATAGGAAAAGAGGAACTCTCATTCACTGTTGGTGAGAATGTGAATCAATGCAGCCACACTTGAAGTCAGTATGGAGAATTCTCGGGAAACTAAAAATAAATCTACTGTATGATCCAGCTATCCCATTCCTGAACCAGAAGACTAGACATCCTCCTCTACAAAGAAATGATGAGCAATGCTCATTGCCATCCTATTCACAGTCACCAGGAAATGGGAACAACCTAAAAGTCCATCAGTAGATAAATGGGTAATGAAAATGTGACTCATATACACAATGGAATACTATTCAGCTGTCAAGAAAAATGAGGTCATGAAATTCTTAGATAAGTGGATAGAACTAGAAACTATTATACTGAGTAACCCAGATGTAAAAAGACAAACACTAAATATTCTTTCTCGTCTGTAGTTCTTAGCTCTAAATCTTTGGTGTAAATATACAATGTGGGGTAGCCATAGAAACCAGGAAAGTATAAAGGGACCATGGATGGGGGCTTATGGGGAAGTGCTTGAAAAGGGAATAACAGGACATGTGTGATAAGAAAGAGTAAACAGAAAAGTAAGGAGGGGGATCTAACTGGGGTGAGGGCTAAGGTTAATACAGAAGGAAATGAAGGAAGAAGGATAAACAATACTAAGGCTATTTGAGAAAACCTCAAGGAATCATAATATTTTATACTTATCTAAAATTATATACAATTCATAGAAGCATACACACACATATGTTTATATACACATGTATATACATATATATTTACATATACACATGCACATACACACATATATACATATGAAGGTTTATCCACTTGGGCTGATTGTGCTTCTCATAAGAACGATAGACTAATAGAAACCCCAGTACCAGGCACAAGAAACTTCCTTTCAAATGACCGATCGGGATAGATGGAGTGATTCCCAAAACGGTACCCACTATTGATGTTGCCCTTGACTACCTCTCAAGGGTTGAAGGTAAGAGCCCCTATTGCTAAAGACACCACACGCTTAGGAAAAGGTACAGAAAAATACAGTCACGATACCAGAGGTCAGAGCAATTAAACAGCCCTACCCAGCTGCAACACCCATGAACTGCATCCATGATCAACATGGCAAGATATCTATAAAGGAACAATAGGTGGCACCCACATGATGTTTGGTAACCAACAGCAGTCTAATTAGACCTAAGGCCCACTCAACAGGAGGGAAATCATGCCTGCTACTAGAAATCTAGGCAGCTTCCCAGGGCTAATGTGGTCATGTATCTTAGAAGAGAAGCTACTACTACCACTTTGCTAGGGCGGCATAATTCCTTACTACATTCTAAATCTTACCCTTATATCCATAGAGAAGTGTAGCTGCCATCCCACATTGAAGAAGTTTCTCTATGCTGCTAATGGGAACTGACACAAAACCCACAAATGGGTACAATAGAGAGATCAATGGATACTTCTACAGCACAGCTCCTGAAGATACCACGCTCCCAAAGATACGCTTCAGGAACCATTCCAAAAGAGGGCAGAAAAGATTGAAAGAGTAACCAAACAGGAAGTCTACTGCCAGACAGTCTTTCCTATAAATGGCTTTATAAATGAGCCTGGAATAATGACGACATCAACAGACAGACAAACTCAAAAAGATGGGAACTCACAGAGTGCTAACCCATTAACAGAGAATCACAGGCAACTAATGAGTGCACAGAGAGGCAGAATTAGCCACAACTAGGAAGGAGTTCCCTAACTGATAACCCAAAACAAAGTGGTGAGCTCTGAAATCATATACACACAAACAACCAAAATAGACTTGGAATATTATATTTATATATTTACATAACAACAATAATCAAATAAAGAGAAGCTATCAATTTGAGACTGGCAAGCACATGGAAGGAGTTGGAGGGAGGGAACCTGAGAGAGTCCAGAAGGAGGAAGGTAAAATAGAAAAGTGATATATTTTTAAATTATATTACATATTAAATTATATTTTTTTCTTAAGATCAAAAATTTAGGATCATCCTTACCAACCTGAGCTGCATGAGACCCTACCTCAACTAGAGAGAGGGTGGGAGGTAGGAGAGAGAGAGAGAGTTAAAATTAAGTCCTGTTTGTTTTTAACTCTATTAAGCCATCTATCAACCTTCTGCACAGGAATTCTTCTAGTTCAATTAGAGAATTTGGAAACATTAGGTTGGTAAAAATCAAAAAACATGTCGTTGTGACAGAGCAAAGAGATCCTGGATGACTCTTGTCATTCTTTTCCGTGGTCATTTAGAGAATAAGGCTGGTCAGCGGCAGCAGGATTCTGAGACAGGTGAGGAATGAGCTCACAGGTGTGTCTATTTTGTATGTCTGACCTGATGACTCCTCTGTCACAGAATCCCTGGCACCCTATCAAATCAATCCAAACCCCATAGAGATTTGCTACTGTTGGGGTGGACCAAAGCCAGCTGAAGGGACAAACATCACGATGTTCTGAGCTTCTGTGAGTAAAAAAGTAAGATCAAGGTCACTGGGAATGGAGTTATAGGGAGGCAATGACAGGAAGGACAGTTCAGACAGACTCTGCCCAGCCAGCACCTTTCATTCCCACAGACGTCAGAGTACCACTAGGGCTTTACAATGTAAGGATAGCCAAAAATGAGCTCTTTTTGTGCTGATCAAAGTGATTTCCCAGCAGGGCTGCTTTGAAAAGCATTACCAAGTATGAAGTCTGTGCTCAAATGCAACTCCTCCCCATGCTCCCCAGCCTCTCTGCAGTAACAGGTGATTTACCCAGCAACCCCAAACTCAAAAGTAACTTTCAGCAAGTACTGGTGGAGTGTGTGTGTGTGTGTGTGTGTGTGTGTGTGTGTGTGTGTGTGTGTG
>JADRCD010188605.1:0-10731 GCA_019843815.1 Montemys delectorum | reverse complement strand
TGTGTGTGTGTGTGTGTGTGTGTGTGTGTGTGTGTGTGTGTGTGTGTTTGTGTGTGAGCACATGTGCATTTACTTGCTGTGGACACAAATGGATTTAGAGTGTTTGGCTTTTACCAGGGAATAGAGTAGCAGTTTCAAGACATTTATGACTTAGAATATGAAATCCTTTTCTGTTCACTTTCCACTAAAGGGGAAAAAGAGATTAATTGGCATGAAGTGATTTCCAAGGTCGACTTGGTGACTCTTCACTGATGGCAAACCATATTCCTAGCCTCATAGAGTTTTAAAGCGAGAAAGGACCTTGGAGATCAGCTCACCAAATTCGACATTTTCCAGATGAGTTATCAAAATCAGAGAGAATCAGCTTTAGTCACAAGCTGGCATGATGTTACTCGCAAAGCCAGAATTAAAAGGAAGTCCCAGACTCGATGTGGACACTCAGTCCCAGCCTGTTAACTTCTCCCTGTCACATAAGAAGCCCCTTAGACTGTCTAGGGAAAGTACAATGTCTGCTCACTGGAAGAGTACAGGCAAGCTAAAATCTTACAAAAGCCCCACCAACCTGGCTATTCTGAGTTGGATTAATAATTAGACTGTATCAAGAAAAATGTAGGTATGTTTGATATCTGAAGTTATGCATTTCCACTAAAAACAAAGGCAGATTCATTATTGTCCTAAACACTAATATTCTAAAAGAACCTGTCTATGGACACATCTCTCTCCTTAAACAACTCTCGAACTTTTGGAGAGCCATCTGCTTATACCCTCTGGGTGCCGATGAATATGAAACCACTTGAATGAAAATGATTATGTAAGCACTGAAAAATCATTTTTTTTTAACAAACACTGGTCAGTTCAAATAAAAAATATCTTCAAAGTCGGCTGAACACTGTGGCCTAATATATAACATTTTAAAAATAAAATTTCAAAAAATAAAATAAAATAAAATTTCTAACATTTAAGCTATCCCATCTACTATAAAATAATAACACTAGTATTTGTGTAAGGATGGAACTTGGAAGATCTGTGACATTAAGGTACTCAGGCTCTTAATTTGCTTACCTGGGATCCTCGGTCTTCCACATACATTTCCTAACCTTGGATGCAAAACACCTGCCACTTAGTCCTGCCTTAAATGTTGGTGGCAAATGCTAAAATCCCAGACCTTTCCCTTTCATGGCATCACTTCCGGCAATAAGACAGCTGCTCACCTTCCTCTCAAGACAGCTTTCCTGCACATGCCAAATGTGGTGAAGTCATTTCTGGTGGCTCTATGTGATGACCTCCAGCTTGTGCTAGCGTTTGGCCTTCATAGGTGAAAGAAAACTAACATTCCACTCAGTGAACCATGGACAAGCAGGTCAAACCCCTTTTCTCTGCATACTTTCCTGTGATCTCTGGGTCTCTTCCCCCAGCCCGTATCTTCCTTGTTTTATACTTTTAAATGGGTGATGTCTTAAGGTTTCATTGCTGTGGAGAAACATGAAGGAAAATGTTTAATTGGGGCTGGCTTACAGTTTCAGAGGTTCATTTCATTATCATCATGTCGGGCATGGCATCATATAGGAAGACATGGTGCTGGAGGAGCTGATGGTTTTACATCTTCGTCCAAAGGCAGCCAGGAGAAGAGTTTCCTCCACATTAGTGACACTTGAACATAGACGCTCGAAGCCCACCCCTACAATGATGAACTTCCTCCAACAACGCCACAACTACTTGAGCAAGGCCACACACCTAATAGTGCCACTTCCCATGCGCTTGCTCTCTCACGCTCTCATTCTCACTTTTGCTCTCCCTCTGTCTCTGTCTCTGTCTATCTCTGTCTGTCTGTGTGTGATACATATTTTAATTGCCTCAAGCCATTTGACACATATCAGTAATAAATAAAGGTTATTAAATGTATGTTCAATAACATTTGCATTAATTTATTTAGGACTAAGATAGTAAGATACAAAGATACATTCTTTACTTTGAATTTTTGTTTTGTTCTGTTTTGTTTTATCCCAAGGAATTATTTACTGTTTTGTTCACATGCTACAAATCCAGATTTAAGGATGGAGAGGTAGGGAGGAAGCAATTTAAAGGGGTTAAAAAAAAAGAGAGAGAAAAAATGAGCTGTATATAGAGAGAGGATAGACGAGAACGTAAGACGCATGTGTATAATAAAAGCCTCAACTAGATCAATGACTCAACCTCATTCTTAAAAATGAAGACATCTTCCACCTTGTTGTTGTGGAGGATAAATGGTGTGATTGTAAACAGTGTTTTAAAGACCATAGAGCACTTGCCTGTGTAAGGAGGAATTCCTATGATGACAGGTTGATCAGGCTGCCCGGGTACTTCTAATTTTGGTTGTGCTCCTTAAGAGTTAGAACTTTATCGATCATCAGTGGGAGGAGAGGCCCTTGGCCCTGTAAAGGTTCTGTGCCCCAGTGTAGGGGAAGGCCAGGGCCAATAAGTGGGAGAGGGTGGGTTGGCAAGCATGGAGAGGGGGGAGGCAACAGGGGTTTGTTCTTCTTTTTATTTGTTTGTTTGTTTGTTTTTTGGAGGGGAAATTGGGAAAGGAGAAATCATATGACATGTAAATAAAGAAAATGTCTAATAAAAAAAATAGTTAGAACTTTAGATGTACACATTAAACTTTCTTAGGTTCAATATCCACATCTATAAAATGGGAAACACAGTGGTAGTCGCATTTCAGGGATTTAAGGACCAAATGAGATAATCTATAAACCTAACACAGTATTTAGTATCTAAAAAATATTTTGTACTATTTGGGTATTATTACTGTTATTGGTTTGGTAGCCTAACAAAATAAAAGGAAAAAGGTAATAAAAGGAACAGCACATGCATATGCAGTACCTACCATATTCCTGGGCTAAGTGTTTTATACATAATAATAGAAAATTCCTCTGTGAAATTATGGCCCCTGACTCAGATCACTTCCTTATAGATTCAAGTGAGTAACATACACTTTTGACTATCACAAAATGTCTATTTGGTTCCCACAGCCATCAAAATCATGATGATTCATGCCTGTAGCCCCAATTATTCAGAATACTGAAAAGGAGGGATTACTTGATCTCAGGAGCCTGAGGTCAGTCAGAGAAAAAAATAATGAGACAATATCTCAACATGAAAAAGCAAATCAAAACTAAACTAAATTTAAAAATATATTCTTACCATTCTGGAATAAGGAGAAGATGTGAGAGTAGGAACTAGGAGAGGACATAGCTACCAAGGTCCTCCATGGCTTCCAGACGATAACCACTACCATATCTATCGCTCATGGTTCTCTAGAAGCACCAGCTCTCAGATGCTTCATATCCAAACTAGATATCCAGGCATCAAATTCAGGTGTCACGCTGCCTACCCACAGCATCAGATCTGACAAGTTTTACAGACTCAGTGATAAAAAGATTGCCCTTCCCACTGATGTTGATCACAAGCTGTGACCTACCTATGTACTCTTATAAGTTGAAAGTTCACGTGTCTCACTCTGCCCTTGAGTTGATAGTTTGCTAGAACTCAGTAAAAACAAACAAACAAACAAACAAACAAAAAAGCTAATGTTTGTAAAAGCCTGTAATGTTTTTCTACTCATGGGACCTCACTTGCTAAGAACTCCAGAAGAGTTAAGCCATTCTTAGCATTGTATGTTTTATTTGTTCGCTCATGATGCTTGTCTAGTAGTGGCATTGATGCCCCATTATAGAGTAACCACGTTTAATCGCTTTATATGTGCATACATATACATTTTAGAAAGCTTCTACAGTAGTAAGTTTCCATATGATTTTTAATATGTTTAGTGTTAGTTATTCCTCTCCATGTTCCATTATCTTCCTTGCCAATCCATTTCCCATCTCATGAAATCTGCCCTATGCCATTATTCTCTTTGAACTTTTTATAGCACTATGTTCTATATTCCCTCCTCTGAAATCCAACCCCACAACCCTTTATAGTTTTCTGACCCCCATGATATTCCAAACCATGTACACATATCTAAAAGGTCAAAGCGAGATATCATAGACTTGAGTCATAGAACATGGAGGAATCAAGTTGATATTTACCTAGAAGCTTTTGTTGTATTGAAAGGTGCTAGTTAGTTAGAAAAGGTATCATCAATCTTACCCCTCTGTAAATCCTATGAGCAAGACATGCCCACTGATGCAATCATGGAACACATGCTATAGGAGTAACCAATTGCTTTCTGATTGGTTTTAAGGTCTATTTTCTAAGTTGCAACTCCTGTATGACACTATTATCACGGCCAAGAACTTATGGCTAGATGGGTCATAAACTGTAGGGTTGAGCTGACCATTACTACTCTGCTAAGTGGACATATATTAAACTGATTCCTAATGATTTATCCTTATATCCATAAATTAGTGTATTGGTCAATCCTCATCAGAGAGAGGGGCTTATTTTTCACAGTCGAGAGTGATTAACACAGAAAACCCATAACTGATCAAGATGCAGTGAATAAGAGAAAACAGAATTTTCAGTCATAAATGAACATCTGTATCGTATCTCCCTTTTCTATGGCTCAGTGATCATGGTAGAAGAGGGGGCGGAAAGAGTATAAGAGCTATAAGCATCCATGACTAAAATGAAAGTATGCTTTTGGGATTCAGCAGAGAAGTTGCACATAAAAACTCATGATAGTTGTATAACAGTCAACGAGACCGGCTCAGGCTTAGGCCACATAAAATTCCAACATGGAGAGGCAAGATGGGGACAAAATCCTACCCCTAGCTAAGGAGCTCTTAGCAATTGATAGATTCTGGGAGAGGTAGAGTCAATTTTCTTTAGGGGTACTGGTGGGTAACTCTCATCCCATAAGGCCCACACATCCAAGAATATATGAGAAATAAAACTACTTGATGAGTTTAAAAAATACAAGGACACAAAGTTGGATGGGTAGGGAAGGGGGTAGATCTAGGAGGAGCAAGAGATGAAGTGAATATCATCAAAATGCATTGTATAAAATTCTCAAAGATTTAATAAAAATAAGGGGAAAAATCTCACTTATATTAACAAAAGACACAAGTTAGAAATGGCTGAGTTAAAGAGATGTGTAAACAAAGGCACAAACATTGGAGCAGTATGTGTAACTACTATACCATCTCTAGGTATACCATCCTCCTAGCATCTGAGTGCACAAACCCAAAGTTAGATGATGACTAAGTCTGTTGTTAGGCATTGCTACAGTTTGAATATTTGTTCTTCAGAATTCATTTTCTGGAAATTCAATCCCCAAAGTCATGTGTTAATAGCATTTGGAGCTCTCCATTGATTAATAGATTAATGGGGAAATGGATTAATGGGTTATTGAAGGAGTGGCTTTGTTACAAAAGTAAGCTTTCTCTGGCATGATTACTCTGTCTTACCATCTCACCAAGTATTGCTCCATATCTCTGGACTCCTCTCAAGTCCCCACCAGCAAGACCCCCTTGACTCATGTAAGGCCCTTGACTTTGGCCTTTCTAACCTCCAGAACTTTAAGAAATAAATTTCTTTTCTTTATAAACTATCAAGTTCTCTGCTATTCTGTCATATCGACAGGAAAAAAAAAAACAATCAAACCTAAGATAGGCACCAATAGGGAGATCCAAGCAGGTTTTTCAGTGTGTTTCCATAGGATATTATCTCCTGGAAAACATCTTCTGTGGGCTTGAGAAATACTGCATGCTACTGTGACTGACTCCATAGGTAACAACACTGACATTATTAAAAGGCTCCAGATAAACAAATTCATGTAATACTGCTTACTCTACTACTCCCAGACTTGATGATAGGATCCATATTGTTGTAGTGTTATCTTACGAGAAAACCAGTTACAAAATACAAAACTGGACGCCTCTACCCCCTTGAATAACATGTACCTTTTCCTAAATGTATTTAATGCCCTGTTGAACATGAGACAGCCATCTGTTCATCTCTGGACAAGAATGTTAGAGATGGATCAACTATAGAAAATAATACAGAAACTGTCACAGAGGAATATGTCTTCACAGCACATTACACCAGGACTATGTTTTCCCCACACATATAGTAGGGTTGCATCTCATTGCCTTTTTAATGTCAAGCTTCATCATGTGAGTTCCCTTAGCCAATGATGCATGAGTGTGTCATGTGACTCTTACAGAAAAAGCTAGCGTAGAAGGCTACACAATATCTTCCCATTGGGGAGGTGGCTGTAGATGCATATTGTGATGTCACTTCTATCTCCTGTGTTTCTTTCCATGTATATTATGATAAACAGACACATTTTATGATCCACACTAGACATGTTGACAAAGAGTACATGAATCCATATGACTCCGAGTCAGTGAGACTAGGGGGTTGTTTATTACCTCCGCTGAACCTATTCTACCACATACCATATGTTTTCCATTTTCCAGGCTCTTGGTGCCTATCTGTCTTCAGTCTCACCTTCAGCTAGAAATGCCACCATGATCCATGGGCTGAGTTCATCCTCAAACTCACCCCTCCTTGTAGATGTAAACAAGAGAGACTTTTAATCCTCAGCGCCTTCACACACACCATTCAGTGCTTCTCTCACTGTGTGGGAAGAACGAGGCTCAACAGTTTAGAAAGATTCATGCCTAATTTTATTGAAAGGGGAGCTGGTTGCATTCCCTTTGTAGATGGCGTGACTGAATAATTCATTGAGAGCTTCATTATCTATAATAGTGATAACACACACTTTAAAACAAAGTATCGCACATATCCAATATCCTTGATACATTTCCGAGCAAATATGTGCACATATGTAATCAGCTGTGGTAATCAACCACACATCAACAAAGCATCGGAGTGTTTCAGGGGTGTAAAGATGCCGTTACAGTGAACAATCGCTTGGCAGTGTGGCTTATTTTAATAGACACGTCGCTTTAAAATAAGTCTTCACCATCTGCCACAGCCTCTAATTACAAATGCAACAAGAACATAATTCACAATTGCATCATTAAAAAGTAAGACATAAGGGATTTAATGCATGCCTATGTCCTTTTTTAATGCAACAGACGTCTGTTCATCTTGCGTTTGAGACTCAAATTGGCGGTAAAACTTTCTTTCCCTCCGTGCTGAAATTTCCCAGAGAAGTGAAGCTCTGCAGAAGTCAACAGGAAATCCATAGGAGGGAGCGTAGAAATCATGCATATTCATAGGCTATAATCCTACCCATATTAGATTTACTTGTCAACACTATTTTTCATATATAAAAAAGCCTTAAACAATGTAGATATGGAGATTTTTCTAAACCTCACTGCAGATAAGACAATGTCATCCGATCAATGTAAACAGCTTAGAGTCTCATCTTTAGGAGCATTGCAGCAGGCTGACTTTGCTGTAGCCCAATTTCCAAAGGGTATGCACACCTCCTTTGATAATTCAGGCCTCTGTGAGAGCAGTAATTACTGTAAGAATACATAGTGCTAAAGTATCTTGTTTAAGGTCATTTTTAAACTTTTTCTTCCAAATGAAATATTAATTCCAAGACCAAAAAAAAAAGTGATAAGCTACCAATTTAGAAATTTAAATTTTCAAGACTATGCTGCCTAGATAATTTGTCTTAAATAAAGGCATTTTCTACCAAATAAATAAGAATTATGTATGGTTAGATCCTTAAAGTCTGAATAGTTATATTAAAAGAAAGATATGACCTACTCAACTTTGGCATCAAAAATAAAAGTAATAATAAACACACATCAGGGAGGGAACAGGGTTTTTGTTTGTTTGCTTTTGTTTTTGTTTTTTATTTTATTTTATGTTTTTTTCTTTTTTTGGAGGGGAAACTGGGAAAGGAGATATCACATGGCATGTAAATGAAGAAAATATCTAATAGAAAAGATAAACACACGTCATTTCTCATTAAAAATGAGAACCTAAATCTGTTACACAACTCTACACAAAATTTAACAGAGCCACAGAAAAGGAGAAAAGCAAGTGTATGTGCATGAAAATGTACATATCCACAGCCGGTCTCAGAATCCTACAGGATGGTTCTAGGACCAACCTATTACATTCAAGTCTCTTGCCTAAAACATAATAGTACTTGCATATAACATGCACATCTTTATATGATCACTAAATCATCTATGGGCTATTTAACATACATACTGTAGTGTAAGTGGCAGGTACGTAGTTTTATAGCATGTTAGTAACAGAACAATGACCACAAAAAAAAAAAAAAAAAATCTGCCCGTGTTCCACATAGACAATTTTGTTTTTAACACTTCTAATTTGAGGTTGGTTGAATACTCAGATGTGGAACACTAAAGCTAAAAAATATTCACATGGCCTCTTTGGTAATCTCTAGAATAATCCTAAGTAAAGAGCAATAATAGCTTTTTCTAGTCCTAATTGGTTTCCCTTGTCTAACATCATCACCTTACAACATTTAAATGAAATTCATAAGTATTTTCAGAGCTAAGCTGAGAGGGAAATATCCACTGCCTTCCTGGTATGAGATCATGCATGTGTAAAAGCTTCATGATGTCCCCAGGTGGTATGCTTTATGGTGCATATAGACTGGTGGCATATAGTCCACCCTCCTGTTCTCTAATTGAAATATAAGACAAATATTCTTACCATTAAACTTTGATTAGCAAAAACTGCTATACCATCCATCTGCCCTTAACATTAGCCCAAGAGATGGCCAACGGTAGCTTCGGGTTCCTAACACTCACATCTGAAAAGTCCATTAACATCACCCATGACTAGGAGTGAGTTGTTATTACTTTCTCAGAAGTTAGCATGGTTTGCACTCACTGATCTGTTAAGTCTTCCAGCATTTCCCAGGATTTCAAGGAAGGCAATGGCTTAGAAATCACATAGTTTTCTTCCAGGTTCCTTTTCATTCAGTCTCTTTCTTACTGGACGACTTTCCTTCTCTCTTCCTGTATCTCTTCGTCCATTGGGGTTATTGCTTCTCACATGATGCCTCCATTCCACGGGGCAGGGAAGGCAGAACTGCTTCCCCAGTCACCAGAAGGACACTGTGTACCCATTGCTGGTGCTCACCATCTTGTTCCCACTCCAACTGACCTTGTCCCATCTTAGAACCAATTCTGGTAGACTAAGATCCTCCTGGGGAACTCCCATTCCACAAAGAGTCTCCTTTTTTTTCACTAAGATTGATAACCCAAGCAATCCCCCCTACCCCACCCCCGTGCAATCTCCTATATCAACCTATGACACTTTTTTCTCTCATGAAACCAATATTTACACTTTTGCTATCTTAGAGTCTCATTTCTACCTCTTCGGGCTTTGTATTCTTCCCACTTAAAAGAAAACTTCAATTATTCCAAAGCTAAATCAATTATTATCAGCAGTGACCACAAAGATCATTTTATTCGAAGCACTCCATGTACAAAAACATAATTGCTAGAAAACCTAAGTCATGCAGCTTCCAAACTCAAGTCCCAGGCACACAGCAGTTTGTAAGGAATTTGAATGCAAACACGAGTTTGAATACTGAAATGAAAAGAGGCTTCTCAACAAGACCTTATTGTTCTGTTTTCCAAATTGCAGGACTTCATTCCACAAGAAGAACTCAAAAGTCACAGTATCAGGGAGACACAGATCAAAAGGAATCCTTATAACAGCAGTGACTTCTGATTTATCCATAGTGTCTTCTAAAAACTAAGATATCCCCTCAATGTCCCATCCTCAAACTCCAACTCACAGTAACATCTTGTAGGATTTCCTAGCCTCCTATGGACCAGAAGTTCTCTATAAGCCCAGACCTTCCCTTTCACTATGGGAAAGGGACAGTAGTTGACTCTTCATTGTTGGGAATTGGCTTTTCTGTGCGTTGAGAGACTCACTGGCTGAGTTTCTCACAACTTTTCCTTCTCTTGATTAAATGAAAGAAGAAACACTTTTATCTTGTCATTATTTTCATTTTGCTGACATCATTTCATCAACATCCATACTTTCCCTCAGAAATTTGATAAAAATATTTTTAAATTAAGTTTTTCAATCGTATCAGATTTGAAGTTATAGCTTCCACCACCCTGGGTTTCTTTTATTTCCACAGAGTCCACATTTTTCACAGATCAAATTTTTCACGTCTGAATTTTGTCAAGAAGATTTAATTTGGCCATCCATTTTATAGCCAATAACACATCCCATTGTGGGCCATCTTAGTCATTGTCAGTTTCATTTTGTTGCTGTCGGTTCTACCAGTAATAGCCATTGTGAATTTGATAAAAGAAAAGGTAACTTGTGTTCGTTTCCTAGCTAACCCATCAGAAAATTGACAGCAGTTTTATGAGACAGAAACAAAGACAAAATAAGCAAAATATAAGGGAGGTGACAAGAGAAGAGACCACAAATGATGTTGAAATAACCACACCAACCAAAAGACGAAGCTATGACAGACTTACTGTATTGACAGTTCTGCTGGTAAAACCATGATCTGCACAAAATGTTCTCCAGCCAGAATGGCAGAATTGCATATAAAGGTGTCAATGTCTGTAGAGTATGGGAATATGGGAAATTAATCTGAAAATTATGTCTTCCAAACGGCTTGAGCAGTGCTCTGTGGAAAGAGAAAATTTGATATAGTGGAGCAGTAGGTGTCCTGAACTCCAGCATTTGGGAAGCAAATAGAGGCCAGCCTAGTTTTCATAACTGCACAGTGAGACCCTGTTTCAAAAGAAAAGAAAGAAAGGAGGGAAGCAAGGAAGGAAGGAAGGAAGGGAGGGAGGGAGGGAGGGAGGG
>JADRCD010188603.1:0-26568 GCA_019843815.1 Montemys delectorum | reverse complement strand
AGACTTATAATTTTAAGTAAAATAATTCTCAGAAAAAAAGCTTCATAGGTTCAGGTCTGGGGTAGAAGGAAAAGTCAAGTACAATCTATTTTATTTAATAGCAAATCCTATGAGGGCAGAATAATGATTAAAAACTTGTTACATTGAAAATAATAGAAAATAAAGTGGGGAAGAACCTCGAGCAAATAGGCACAGGGGAAAATTTCCTGAAGAGAATACCAATAGCTTCTGCTCTAAGATTAAAAATTGACAAATGGGACCTCATAAAGTTGCAAAGCTTCTGTATGGCAAAAGACACTGTCAATAAGACAAAACGGCAACCAACAAATTGGGAAAAGATCTTTACCAACCCTATATCTGATAGAGGGCTAATATCCAATGTATACAAAGAACTCAAGAAGTTAGACTCCAGAGAACCAAATAACCCTATTAAAAATGAGGTACAGAGCTAAACAAAGAATTCTCAACTGATGAACACCGAATGGCTGAGAAGCACCTGAAGAAATATCCAATATCCTTAATCACCAGGGAAATGCAAATCAAAAGAACTTTGAGATTCTACCTCACACCAGTCAGATTGGCTAGGATAAAAGACTCAGGTGACAGCAGATGCTGGAGAGGTTGTGGAGAAAGAGGAACACTCCTTCATTACTGGTGGGATTGTAAACTGGTACAACCACTCTGAAAATCAGTGTGGCGGTTCCTCCGGAAATTGGACATAGTTCTACCAGAGGACCCAGCTATACCATTCCTAGGCATATACCCAAAAGATGCTCCAACATGTAATAAGGACACATGCTCCACCATGTTCATAGCAGCCTTATTTATAATAGCCAGAAACTGGAAACAACCCAGATGTCCCTCAACAGAGGAATGGATACAGAAATTGTGGTACATCTACACAATGGAGTACTACTCAGCTATTAAAAACAATGAATTTATGAAATTCCTAGGGAAATGGGTAGATCTGGAGAGTATCGTCCTGAGTGAGGTAACACAATCACAAAAGAACACACATAGTATGCACTCTCTGATAAGTGGTTATTAGCCCAGCAGTTCAGAATACAGGAAGAAAAACTCACAAACCACAAGAAACTCAAGAAGGAAGACCAAAAGGTGGACATTTCATTCCTTCTTAAAAGGGGGAACAAAATACCCATGGAAGGAGTTGCAGAGATTAACTATGGAGCAGAGACTGAAGGAAGGACAAGCCAGCCTAAATATAGCTATCTCCTGAGAGGCTCTGACTATACCTGACTAATACAGATGTAGAGGCTCACAGCCATCCATTGAACTGAGTACATGATCCCCAATGAAGGAGTTAGAGAAAGGTTCTATGGAGCTGAAGGGTTTGTAGCCCCTTAGGACGAACAACAATATGAACTAACTAGTACCCTCAGAGCTCCCAGGGACCCAACCACCAACCAAGGATTATACATGGTGGGACTGATTGTTCTGGCAGCATGTGTATAGTAAAGGTTTGCAAAGTTGATCATCAATAGGAGGAAAGGTCCTCGGCCCTGTGAAGGTTCTGTGCCCCAGTGGAGGGGAATGCCAGGGCCAATAAGTGGGAGAGAGTGGAGTGACAGGCATGGGGAGGGGGGAGGCAACAGGAGTTTGTTCTTGTTGGTTTTGTTTGTTTGTTTGTTTTTTGGAGGGGAAACTGGGAAAGGATAAATTTACATGTAAATAAAGAAAATACTTAATTAAAAAAATTTGTTAAAAACTAGCTGAATTTAGTTTGTGCAGAACAGCTGAAAATGATATGGAAATATATTTAAAGATGAAATTTAAAATAAAAAGGATGCATGTATACTATAAACAGAAATATGTGATTTTACATTTTAAAGTTAATTCGCATATATTGCCTTGGAAAGACCTATTTGCTGAATGGGAAGCTGTGGCTTTTCTGCAAACAGCATGTTTCAAGTGAGATGATGCTTGATGGCTTTTTCCTGGAAACAGTACTTTTTGCCTGTGTGGAAAATTCCATGACATATAAAACAGGCTAAAAACCAAAGTAATACCCTTTAGAGGTGTGACTCGGACATGCTCTGTCGATAAGTTATTAAAATAAACATACCCTACCCACCATGGAACCAGAGATGGAGCACCAGAGACAAGGTATTGGACTCAGGAAGTGCTGAAAATCTTCTCATCTCAGGAAGGCCCTTACAGAGAGCTCTAGACTAGATCCTGGACATGTTCCCATGGCCCAGGAGTGAGTCTTCAGAAGCTGGCCAGTGTTCTCCTTGATATATGTCTGTAATTTCTGGGATGTCAGAAACAAACATGTTCTCGCTTACGTAAGCACAAGTTCTAACAAATCAGGATGAAGGCTCAACATGCCTGACTATTCAAGTTCATTTTACAGGAAAATGAACCGGAAGCAATCTATAGGCATTTTTATGGTGGGTTTTTTTTTCCTCCCCAAAGAAAAGGTTTTGCTTTGGGGGTTCTAACACATTTACTGTCACTAACAACACTTGGAGAATTTATGGAATTGAATGATTTCTTTGAAATTAGGAGAAAAATACATCTTTTCAAACCATGTTTAATAAATGCTACTTCATGCTTTTGCTAAACTTGGGATAAAACTATAACTTGTTTTTCTGTGCTCGATGGTTATACACTGAGCTCCAAAAGCTAAACATTTCCTTGGCTGAGCATTAGTCCAAGTGGCCTCATGCTGCATGTGTGGCCTTCCAAACACATTCTGGAGTAGTTTAGACACCAATGTAATCACAGTTTTCAAAACTCCAAACAACAACAGATTGAGTCGTCTTGGCTTGCGACTATTATGAGCAGCTCTCCCTATGAGAGTTCCCCTTCCTCTTTTCCCTCTCTCATGGCTGATATCTCTTCTTTTATCACGGACATGCTGGCTGGGCCCCTTTAACTGCATAGCTAGGTAGGACTGTAGATAGCTTCTCTCCCTTACCTCATATAGACACCACTCAGCACTAGAAAATCTAGCCCGTAGCAGGGGAAGCTTTCGGCTCAGTTCTCAATTTCTCTGGGTCCTGTAACTGAAGTATGCGATGTCTTCATCAAAAGGGTCTTATGTGTTGGTACACATCAAAAGCACAGACAACAGTCTAGTGTTTGGAGACCGTAAGCAAATTTATTTCCTTTACCTTATAGCTTAAAGTAGGAATATATTGACTTGATCTTTGTTTTGAAGACTCTTTTTTAGCCCCTTTCTCTCTGTATGACCAATCTTCCTGGTTTGGCTCATTGGAAGCTTAACTTTTTCTTTTTTTATTTTCTTTTCTTCTTTTTTTTTTTTTTTTAGTGAGGTGGTACCCAATTCTAGAAGTGAAAATGAAACAGAATGGTTAAGATGTAAAATAAATGCTGTAAATTTGATTTTGTTGTTGTTGTTTGTTTTGTTTTGTTTTTTTACAATATCTCAGTGGTCCCAAAACTTAGAATGTTTCAGAATTATTCAAAGAGCTCTTTAAAACTCAGGTTTCTGGACCCCAGGCCAGAGTTTATTATTTAGTTCATATTAAAGCCTTGTCATTGGTTCCTTTGGTTCCAGGTGATTGGAATGCTGCAGGTTCAGGGCTACTTCAAGAATCACTGATGTTCTCGAGCCAATTTCATCGAACAACAACGAGACTGGTGGAGGAGACAATCTGGCTTCTTGTTCTGCCACATGAACAGGGAGCTCTTCTTCCATCTAACCAGGCACTTACTTAAATGTGGAATTGTTTCCTCTGTGATTATATATTCTATACATTATGCTTTGAGATATTTATTCAGTTGTTTACAATCTTCTAAATTTGGAAATGAGCTTTTAACAATGGGGCTAGCCAGGAACTCCCAATTAGTGAAAACTATCAGTCTTACAATACAATATAAGTCAAAGAGAAACCAACAGCTGAGCTTTTGGGATACAAAAATTTGGGAAGTTGAATTGTGCTACTAAGTAAGGGTAAGCTAGTTGTTTAGGACTGCATAAAGAGATGCTAAGTTCCACTTCTGATATGTTTCCTCCAGAATGCTATTTGACTGTGATGTATCCTCTCTTCTTTATGTCTACAACCTGGCTGCTTCCCGCCCCACCCCTTTTGAAAGTGAATGAAAAGCTGTTTACAAGGGGCAATCAGACTCCTCTTGAAATTCTATAATAAACACAGAGTTATTTAATAGATTCAGGGAGTTCTACAAGTACATTAATATGTAGGACTGATGTATAGGACACTGTCATTTGCCTTCAGATGCAAGATGAAGAACAGAAACTACGTAGCTGAGAGATAGGATACAGTAGACTCTGAGACTCTTTGTGGGATTTTTTTTTTCTGGATGAGCCACCAGACAGATTTCTGTCACACTGACATCATAGCACTACAATTTCTGCTGGAACTATAGTATACTTGACCGAAGAGTCATTGTTGCTCCTCACTCATGCCAAGGGTCATGGGCAGCATTGGTGCCCTCACAAGAAAAGCAAGAGAAGACAGCAAGAGGGAAACATGCACCACGTGGACTCTAAGTGTTATGTCATGGAAGTTTTCAGAATTGGAGACGCTACATTGTAGAAAAAAAAACTACTTTTAGTCATAAGGTTTGATGAACACTATTTTTAATCATTATGGTTAGTTAAGCATTGGCAGCCATGTAGAAGGCATAGACAAGTTGTTTTAGATGGAGGAGAGCAACCCATAAGGCTCCTTCTCAGATTCATGTAGACCTTTCCCCTGGGCATAAATTAGGAGCCTTCCAGACTAAGGGTCTTTAAAGAAAGAATTAGCAACCTTTCTTAGGTTTTGGGGCTTGCTTTGTGGGGCAGGGGTTGCAATGTGTCTATGAACAACCTTGAGAATGAAAAATTCTGACTTCTATGATGCCCTTTTGTGGCATGAGAAGTACAGGAAGACCGGAAAGAGTTTATGTCTGCGGCCTTCCCAGTCTCCTTCAGTTCTGAGTGCTCAGAGCATTAAGCTGCCTTGCTGTAGGATTGCCAGGTTTTGAGCTCCAATCACTTCCCTGTCTCAAGTCTTTTGCTAGTAAGGGAAGGAGGACTTGGTAAGACTATTTTAAAGGAGACTTTTCAGGTCTAGTATTCAGCATAAGTATTCTGTATGAAGATTAGAAAAAGGATATTTCCATTCTAGGGGTAGTCTGTTAAATGGGAACTTAAAATTTTCAAAGCCGAGTGTTGGCAAACATAGTGGAAAGGAAGCAAGGGAAATTAACTGGAGACAAAGTTTCTACCGAAAGGAGTCAAGGGTTATTGAATGATTGTTCCTAAAAATAGGTAGATATTATGAGTCATTTCAAATTTCTGTTAAACTTTTATGTGTTATAACATGAGACATATATTAGAATCACTCGGGACCAAAAGGAGAGAGTTAAAAAAAAATCCAAGAAACAAACTGATTTAAGGAGTCAAACTGATCTAGCCACATCTCTGGCCAATTAAATCCTCACTTCTACAGATGGAAGAGAAACAGATGGAAGAAAAAACATTATTCTGTGTTCTAAGATTATTTTTAAGCATATCAAGAGAGTAAAACAACCCTAGGGTTGTCAAGATAATGCTAAACTTTCTTTAACATTCTTCACACATTTTAACATTTAGTTATTTATTAATCTCTCTCTCTCTCTCTCTCTCTCTCTCTCTCTCTCTCTCTCTCGTGTGTGTGTGTGTGTGTGTGTGTGTGTGTGTGTGTGTGTGTATGGGTTTGAGTGAAAAGATAAAGATTCTGGTGTTTTTTTCTTCGTTTTGTTTTGTTTTGTTTTGTTTTTGTTTTTGGTTGCGAGCCTAGCTTTTAATGGTCAAGACATCACACAAGGAAGCAGTTTCTTTTTCACACAGCAGGGCACCTATACATAGTGTGCATACATACATACATAACAAACAAATCCTACACAAGCCCTAGTAAAGCCCAACCAAACGGAGGGAAGTTGGGCACAAAAGTCGCACCCCTAATTATGGAATATTGGCAATTGTTAGCTGCTGGGAGAGAAAGAGACCATTTTCTCTAAGACAACTTGGTAAGTAGAGCTCTGCACAGTGGAAGACCACACATCTTCCAGAGTGTTTGGGAGGCACAAACATGTCCTCAAAGATAAAAACAAAACCAAAAACCTATGAAGATGAGTGGGTGCAGAAGGAGGGATAGATCCTAGAAGAGCTGACAGAAGAATGAACATAATTAAAACCAGCTGTATGAAATTCTCAAAGAACTGAAAGAAAGAAAGGAAGAAAGAAAGAAAGAAGGGAAAGAAAGAAAGAAAGAAAGAAAGAAAGAAAGAAAGAAAGAAAGAAAGGAAGAAAGGAAGGAAGAAAGAAAGGAAGGAAGAAAGAAAGAGAGATAGAAAAGAAAGAAAGAAAGAAAGAAAGAGAGATAGAAAAGAAAGGAAGAAAGAAAGAAAGAAAGAAAGAGAGAGAAACGATCTAGTCTAAGGTACAGTTTCACTGTACTAACTATGATGAAGAAATAGTCAGTTTTGGTATGTTGTCAGCAAAGCAGGTACTGTGTTCACCAGGACACGGGTGATTTAGGCATCTCGGGGCTCACAAAACGGACTCAACCTTAGCCTCTGAACATTTAGAATACATTCATAGAAATTGTGGCCTAAGAGCAAGTTTCTGATCTGTGATTTATGCTCACTCATCCTTAAGATTAGTCTTTTCTGTTTTATTAAAAAATAAAACTTTGTCTCTCTCTTCCTATCTGTTCTCTACTTGATGGCTTCTCTGCGCTGTTTTTCAGATCCTTTGCTCAGCATGTCTGTGTCTTGATTTGAAAGATCCTCACTCCTTTTATGGACCTACTAGTTGTTAGGGACTGGGGGTTTGCTAAAGTGAATGCTGTAAAATTCCACTTCTTTCATAGATTTATCATTTTAATGGAAGAAAAATACACCAAGAAAGTGATAAATGATTGGAGAATATACTGTGCAATAAAAAGGGCACGAAAGGAGAGAGATGGTGGTGGGATTATCAGATCACCACCTTGCAATGTGGCTGTAATTAGAATTGCTTTTGAAGAGCTTTTGTTTTGCTGTTTGATTTTGATACTAAGACTACTTCCAACCACTTCTCAGGGTTGAAGCAATGTCAGCTAGAGTTGTAAGATTCTCAGCTGACTCTGATACACCTAAGGTGATGACTAAGAAACACTGCTTCATAGAAAACCTCTTTTAAGATAAAACAAATGTGAGTTCAACCCTGAAGGAAGACAAAGGCAAGACCATCAGAACAGCACAAGAGGCAAAGGTGAAGCCATCAGAACAGCATAGGAAGAAGGGAGGGAAGAAAAATGATCTGGAGAAAGCCACATCTACAAAGGCCAGGCCCTAGGAAGGATTCTGACTTGTGTGGCAAACAGCATGGCTCAGCATCGATGGAATACAGTGATGGGGGAAGGAAAAGTAAAATGCAAAGGTTCAGGCAAAGTGTAGCTCAAGACAAGGTTGGGCTTGTAGCTTATATGGAATAGAAAAAAAAAATCTCTGTGCAAAAGTCTGTGGAGACTTTTAATTGGAAGAAACACACGAGTTTACATGTTATGTGAATGAACATCCTGATTGCTGTATGGAAAAAGGATTTGGAGAGACCTAGTGAGAGACTGGGAAAGGGAGCTGTAACCTTAGCCCAACAAAAAGATGATTATGCCTTAGACATGGTGGCTTACATAGATAGCATGATACCATTGGAGAGGAAGCATGTAGAACATGAATGTGTTTTAGATGAAGTATAGCCAGATGTGCTATGCTCTTGAAAAAGAGCATAAATGAGAAAAAGAAAAAAGAGAGAAATAAATGAATCACTTAATTATCCATAGAAAGAACCTCCCCAACCTCCAATATAGACTCCATGGGTTTTACAGAACCATAATTTTCCTATCTAATCACGAATGAGTCCCTTAGGTTTTGGAGTTTAATTAAGTCCTGGCACAAGATGTGGTTCAGATGGAACAAGGCAAAGCAATTGATATAAAATGGAGAGTGCTTTGGGGAAGGGATGATAGGTGTGACAGCTACTAAGAATGTCTTAGACTTCTATGGAATTATCATTTTTATTGTAGGATGAATGACAGGTGGAGAGCTTTTGGGGCTGCCTTGTAGGAATTTGGCAGGAATTTGACATTGGGCTAGGACACAGGAAGTGGGCTCAGATGAGAATATTTACATTTGGGCTAATACAAAGCTCAAGGTAGACTCAGCTGAGGAGTGTGTGGCATTCCTTTAGTCTTGGTCATCCTGATAAGCCCCTAGAAACACTGATCAGGGGACTTTGTTTATTGCTTTGTTTGTTCCTTGACCTAGAACTGACCTTATTATTTGCATGGACTTAAAATAAAAAGCAGATTGGGGGAAAAATAAACCCCCATCAGCCTCAGCACTGGCTGGAGTCATGATACAATGTTATCTAATTGTCTTTTTCTTTTCAATCTTTGCTCCCTCCCTTGAGACCCTGTGACTGAATGAACTGGATTGCTTGTTCATGACATGATAAACAGACCAGTCAGATATAAAAATAGGTAGAGAAACTGAACTCACACTAAGCTGTATGTAAATATGTGTTAGTTAAAAATCAGATTAGACATGTATTTATATGGAGATCAAGGTTTTTCTTGACTGGGTATGTATATGGAACAGGCAGTTTTACCAAGCTGTAAAACCCTAAAATATTGTTTATAGCTGCTTGATTAAAAATGAGGAAGAAAATATTGCTTGGTTATTATTATAATGTTATAAATAAAGTTGTCCAAAACAGCTGAGAACATATGCTTTCTAATGTTTCTTGTCATATGCCAAAATTCACTTATGTGCAAAGAATCCCTAAATATGAGGTTAGTCTTATAAATATTTGCTATAAACAGTCTTCAAATTTCTTGGTAAACATAAAACTTGAGAAAATATCACAGTTTTCAATAAAAACTCACCACATATTTATCTTCAGTTTTCCAAGTTAAAGTAGGAAGTATGTGGTCATTCATACCACATGAATGTGCCATTTACTTCTGTCTCAGGCCACCCTGGTAGTATGCACACTTATGAGCCTGTGGAGAGCCAGAGTTGTGATTTATTAACCTATTAAATATGAAAATCCTAATTTTCTTTCGGTAAGTACAGGTGAAGGGGAAAAAGAAAGAAAACTAGGCAAATAAAGAATCTTAAGATATATCTTTTTCTCTGTGAATTTCTCTATTCTCTGTAATGGATATCTTACATAGATGTTTTTAAAGGGGGTTTTATGAACTAGAGAAACATACCATTAGCTTTCTTACCAAAATATAGACCTCATGATAGGATATGTGCTGGCCCAATAATAATAAATGTTTCTACAATTTTAGTTGGATGTAGAAAAGCAGCTTAAATCATATACTTATTTTACCACTTTTATTTCAAACTAAATTCTGCTTTTTTCCCCCTTTTCAAGAATTATTATGATTTATTGCTTGGAATTAGTATAGACATGAGAAGTATTACGTTCTGACAAGGAACTATAGAATTTTTCTCTAGGTTGAGCTGCTAACTCAATTTCTGTTATAAGACATTATGGTACAAACAGTAGAACAGATCATACATAGAACATTATAGACACTTGGGTGATTTGAACAACAGAGAGGGTCATGGCACCATTTCCTTCTTTTTTCTAAATTTTAGTGGCTTGTAGTCTCCAAAAGAACATTTTTAGTCTCTTTGGTTGTTAGTTCCTTCTTTCAATCTCTAGTCTTCTGCTCTGCCTTTATAGGACTTTTTACCAACTTTTCAGAGCCTCAAAGCATCCTTTCCCAGCCCTCAAATGCTTACTGAGGTCTCCCTGTACCAACTACATCTTTGGAAATGAATAGATAAACATTTCTAATGTTTCCTTTTCATTCCAGTCACTTGAGTGTGACCTCCACACAGTGAATGAGATGATTTTTATAGTTCATTCTCTGACTATTATAATCATAAAGGATGTCTGTTTGTGTGAAAGGGGAAAGGGAGATGGATTTGAAGGAGGAAATATGAGGAAAGACAGTGAAAATCTAGGAGCATTTAAGGGATGTATAGAAGCCTAGTGCTGTGGAAACTTCATAAAATATATGAAGATGATCCTAATGAAGCCTCCAAATAATGAGGGAGATCAGGCCCCAACTGGCCATCTCATAATCAAATGGAGCTTCTAGTACTGGGACTACATCTAGCAATTGGGAGTTACATCCAATTGAGTTGTTGACCAAAGGGATCCCATGGAAATCCCCAAACATTTCAGGCTGTTGTCAAGACAATTGGTTGTTCTCCACAAACTGACAGCAAGACCCCATGTTGGAGCTTATAAACACACAACTCATTGAAAATGGAAAGGTAGAGCTGGTATCTACATAGAACCTTCACTCTGATATTCTAATGTATTTGGCATAAGAAGGTACTCTGCCAGCTACCAAAAGAAAAGCATAAACAGAAATCTAGCCACAAAAATTTTGATCTTCAATCTTTTCTGTTGCAAAGTAGGCTAGGACAATGGCGGCACAAAACTCGTGGGAATAACCAGCCAATGTCTGATTTGACGTAGCATCCATTCCTTGTGATGGAACCCATACCCAACATTGCTTGTGTGACCAAGAATCACAGACTTGACAGTCCAGAGACCTAGGGTAAACTCAAATACTAATGTTCTAATAAAAGTAACAATTAATTGAACCTTTATGACATTCTATTATATTCATAGGTCAGTGCATTGTTTAGCCATCATCATCATTCCTCCTGCAGCAGGTGGTAAAAATATAAAAACCCAGCCAGGCATGAGAGAGAGAGAGAGAGAAAGAGAGAGAGAGAGAGAGAGAGAGAGAGAGAGAGAGAGAGAGAGACAGACAGACAGACCTTGGAAGCCAGAGCTCTAAATGAGATGTCTTTATCAACTCCTTCATCTTTGAGCTCAGGGAACTCCAAAGAAGAGAAGGCAGAAGTGTGGGAACCAGAAGGGATGAAGAACACCAGGAGAACATGTTCCTCTAAATCAAATGAGAAAAGCTCTAATGTACTCACAGAGTCAGAAGCAGCAAAGCGTAAGACCTGCACAGCTATACATCAGGTCCCCTGTGCACATGTTATAGCTTTCAGTTTAGCACTTTTATGGGACTCAAGGATATGTAAACTAGTGGATCTTTGATATTTGTGCCTTCTTTTGGGGCTCTTTTCTGTCTGTTCATTTGCCTTGCCTAACTTCAATGTGTTTTTACATCACACACACACATACACACACATATCTATAAAATGTTCTGTTAAAAAAAGAGTAAGGGAATTTATATTCATTTACATTCATATTATTATTCAAATTCATATTATTTAATAAAAAAGAAGGAAAAATACATAAAGATATATCACATATTGCTTTAGCTTCACTTCTTTTTTTTTTTTTTAGTGACTTTATTCATCATTGTTAAATCTCATGAGTAACTCAGATGACTTTTAGTGTGGAAATGATAAGCAAATAAACACTGGTAATGTAGACAATAGACTACCATCCAACACTACAAAGAAACACTATAAAACCCTGGGCGGCGACCTAGAGGAAATGTTAATTCATATTGTCCAGAGAAGAAAGCCTACAGAGCAAGACAGCCACCTATCATTTGCTAAAATATACTCCAAGAAAAAAGCAAAACTATAGATGCTGTGTAAATGACCCATGAGTACCAGCAGTTGAGGAGAGGGAAGAATGCATAAGCAGGCCCAGAGGATTTTTCAGGATGATGACTCTGTCCAAGCTAAAATGAGCCTTCATGCAAACCATGGGCTTTGGGTGATGATGTTGTAGCAATGGAGCCTCATTCCTTGGACCACTCTGCTAAGGGAGGCTGACACTAAGGCAGCTTGTATGCACAAGGAAGATCTCTAGTCTTTTGTCTAAATTTTGTCTACATTGGGGAACAACAATCAAGACATCTGTTTAAATACGTATTGAAAACCAAGACACTTAGGACGAACAACAATATGAACTAACTAGTACCCTCAGAGCTCTCAGAGACCCAACCACCAACCAAGGACTATTCATGGTAGGACTGAATGTTTTGGCAGCATGTGTATAGTAGAGGATTGCAAATTCAATCATCAATAGGAGGAGAGGACCTCAGCCTTGTGAAGGTTCTGTGCCCCAGTGTAGGGGAATGCCAGGGCCAATAAGTGGGAGAGGGTGGGGTGGCAGGCACGAGGAGGGGGGTTTGTTCTTGTTGTTTTTGTTTGTTTGTTTATTTGTTTGTTTTTTGGGAGGGGAACTGGGAAAAGAGAAATTTACATGTAAATAAAGAAAACATCTAATAAAAAAATAAAATGAAAAAAAAAAAAAAAGAAAAAGACAATCAAGACACATGAAACCTCCAGAAGACTTTGACCCAAGTAGAAATGCTAAATTCAAACTTTCCACCAAAACATAACAATGAGATATTTCATGTTTGCTACACAACTAAACACACCAGATGCCTTTCCAAGACAAGGTTCCTGAAGCTACGGAAGAGAGATAAATTTGCTCTTTCAGCTGAATGCCATTTATCATGGGTTCTTTAGTGTGGATATTTACAACTGAGAAGACTCATGCTCAGTTGAGACGCTTTCTTTCTGCCCTTCAAGTATGCATTGACTGTATTCTTCTTAGCTTTACTTCTTACAAGTAAAATCTATATCACTGAAATTCTGAAAGCTAACAGGGAAAGACTTAGGCATTTTTTTTATCTCATAATAATTTTCTTTAAAATTTATACTCATTTCATCATGATTTGAGGTATGATATGAAATACTCTAAGTTGTATATTTTTTTCCTCCAGTATTGTTCACTGCTGTGTCTTTTACTATTGTTGGAGAACTTTATATATGAATATAATGGGTTTTGATCAAATCAACTCCCCATTTCTCCCATCTAAATCCTTTTCTCTCCCCTTAACATGTTTATATTTCAACTTTATATGATCTCCTTTTAAACCTATTGAGTTCACTCACAGCTGCCTATGTGTTCATGGGTATAGTGCCATCTACCAGAGAATGGGTAGGTCTTAGGGGAGTATGAGGAGTCTCAGGGTCTACATCCCTGAAAAATATATGACTCCCTTTCCCAGCTAAGATGTGAGACTTAATGAGTCCCTTTCTGTTTATGCTGGGGTTGTGGCTGGCTTGATCTAGTGCAGATCTTGTGCATATGTGCTGTTTCACACTCTGTAAGCTTGTATGTACAACAGCCCTGCCATGTCAGGCAAATACTGTTTTGTCCCAGAAATCTACTACCCCAGTTCTTAGAATCTTTCAGGCTTATCCTCCTCAATAATCCCTGGGGCTTGGAGAACAGGCTGTGTTATATGCCTCAATTAGAGTCAAGCTCTCTTCTCCATATCTCTCATTCTTTACATGTGCAATAGTCATAGGACTCTATATTGATTGCCATCTACTGCAAAAAAAAAAAAAAAAGCTTCTCTGGTGAGGAACAAGATAATTTACTAATCTATGGTATTTTATGGTATAAGGATGGTGTTTATGGGCAGATTATTACTATGTCTATTTAGAAGACTAGTATTAAGTTCTCCCCTAGGATATATGACCTAGACAGCCACAGGAATTTTACCCAGATAAGAATAAGTTCTCTCTTGTGGATCATGCTATATATTAAATGAGAAAGTGATTGATTATTCCCATAGTAGTCATGCTACTATTGTAGCACTGGGCTTTAAAACAAAAACAAAAACAAAAACATAAACAAAAACCAAAAAAAAAAAAAAAAACAAAAAAACCCAAAAATCCCAAAACTGGCAGGGTTCTTAGCTGGATAAGAGTGTTGATGACTTTTGTCCCTAGTAGCTTTTGTCCACTACTGACCAACAACTGAAACGGAGGTAACCCATATGCCTTTTAATTTGACAGTGTATGTATGGTGTTTATGATAGGCATTATAGGGTAAGGCCATTTAAACTCAGTTTGTATGTGTGTGTGTGTGTATTTTAGGAAGCTTCTATGGTAGCTTCCTATTTTAGGTAGCTATTTTGGGTAGCTTATATGTTTCTATATAGCTTTTTCAAAGGTGTTATCCCATCCCATATGCCCTCCTCTTCCCTGCCTGCCCATCCCCCACCTTGCCTAACTTTCTTGCACCATCATTTCCCCTTCTCCATATCTCCTGCTTTATCTCTTGCTTCCCATGTAAGCACTTCCACACTGGTGGGCCTTTACTAGGTTCATGAGCTCTATGAGTACACTAATTTAAAAGCAGTTACCTACAGACTCAGAGTTACCATTCATACATGACATGCGACATTTATTGTCCCGGGTTTGATACTTATTTCCAGATACAATCATTTACTTGTGAATTTTAAAATTTCATCTTTGTTCAGCTTAACAATATCCCACTGTGCATTTGTGCCACATTTCCATTACCCATTCATCAGTCAATGGACATTTATGGTGTTTCTATCCCCTGGCTACTGTGAATAGATTAGCAATGACCATGAATGAACAAGTATCTTTGTAGTATGATATAAAGTCATTTGGAAATATGCCTAGAAGTCTCACACTTGGATTGTATACAGATCTAATTCTTGCTTTTTTTTTTCTTTTTCAGAAGTCTCTGCATTGATTTTCACAGTGATTGTACCAGTTTGCACTCTCCTCATGAGTGAATAAATGTTTCCCTTTACCCACATCCAGCCCTGCATTTGTTGTCATTTCCTTTATTTCATCTTAGTAGTTCAGGCTGGGGTAAGAAACGGATTTCAAATAAGTTTGAATTTGCATTTCTTTGGTAGCTAAGGATATTGAAATTTTTAGTACATATTTTTATTAATTCTTTTAGAATTTCATACACTGTTATAAAATTATGTTTAAGTTACCCATTAATAAAGGTAATACAGATCAAATAAATGGTTATTGTTAGAGTAATGGCATTGAATGAAGCCAAAAGCATAACAAGATACTGGGAGATAAAACATAAGGAGATTCCGCCAAGTGTGACCTGAGTTCAATCCTACAGATCATGTGTGAAATCCAACAATACTGCAGCAAACTTTTAGTTCCAGCGCTTAGGAGATAGAGACAGGCAGATCCCCAGGGCTCATGGGCTGGTTATCCTTGCTTGCTCAGCCTTCTTGGTGACCCCAAGAGTAATAAGAGACCCTGTCCCAAAATACAAAGTGGATAGCTCCTGAACAATGACATCCACAGTTGACCTCTGACCATGTGCACACAGGCACACAGTCATGTACGGGCTTATGTGTACACACACACACACACACACACACACACACACACACACACACACACAAACACATGCCTTTTGGACCAGCCTTGAAAGAGATGAGTTGGCTGTCTTCTCAGATTCCTGAGGGTAGAGGGTTCTGCTTATTTGAACAAGGGAGCAACAACATAACCATTTCCCTATGTCTTAAACCTGATTCATGTTGACAGCTGTGCCTTTAAGATTACCAAACCATATGAAGTTAGTTTTCTTTTCTCCAAAAGTATTACCCAGCAGAGGAAGAGCTTATATGTTCTTGGCATTCCTGGCTTCCTGTCATGCAGACATAAGACTGATGGATATTATTTCCATGTATAATATTTCCAGAGAGAGGAATTGGCCACATCTTGACATTTAAGAAATAGTAATTAATAGCAAATGTTTCTCTGTCGTTTTTAGTTCTTTGTTTTTGCTTGTGGCAGATGAGAACTTAACCTTGGGGACTGGCTAACTCTAGACACTGAGTTGTAGCGAAAATGTCCCCAAAAAGACTGTCCTCGTTTTGGTACCTAAGAATTATATAACAAATTGAGATTAGGTATGTTACCTCAAAAGCATATGACCAATAAAGGATTAAGCCGATTTTGAGATCTTATTTTTTATCCTGGAACAATGGAAATGCTTCTTTAGTTATTAAGCTCATCATTGAGAACTATGTGATAGTATATATGTATATATATGTATATATATATATATATATATATATATATATGGGGCCCTTGCAGCATATGGTAGTTTGGTGCACCATCTGTGATCATCTTACAAATCTCTCTTCTCACCACTCTATCAAACATGTGCATCAGCACCATATTCCCTAATTTCTGAATCAGTTAGTTCCCTTGATTCAAATTTGTATCCTTTTTTTTATTTCAACAAGGTATCTGAATATTTGACAAACTCAATTACAGGAAAAACAAGAGTATTCCCAGTTGCCTTTCATGAATACCTGGCCCAGTTTATCCAAACAACATCCATGTGATACAATTTACAAAACTTTTATCTTGTTTATACAATGGGGAAATTTTGTCCTTTACCTCTGCTCCCCCATACCCTTGGCTCAGTCCAGTCTGCTGGTCGTGTCAGTATACTACTTTCTTGCCCTGCTCTGGACTGTTCCAGATGCCTCTGGCTGTACTCTCTCTTCCAGCTACAATTCAAACCTCCTCAACCGTATCTTGGGACAGTCAGGTCTTCAGTTTATACACATACTGTGTATTCCTGATACTTGCAGAAATCAGAAGAGCGGATCAGATTCCTTGAAACTGGGGGTTACTGGCAGTTTTGAACCACTGCGTGGGTGCTGGGAATGGCATCTAGGTATTTTGCAGGAGCAGCAAGTAGTCGTAACTGCTGAGCCATTTCTCTAGTCCTCAAAGTCTTCTTGGTTTCTGACAACATGTGAGCTTCAGTTTTCATGCCTGTAGACATTTCCTTTCTTGAATTTTTCCATTCACTGTTCTGCCGGGGTCCAGCCTCAACAGGATCAGAGTTCTCAACTGGAAGCAGGGATATCTGGAAGGCCCATAATAAATATGAACAGACTACTTTTTGGGTACAAGCTGACAGGCACTTTCTCAAGGCTTAAAGTTTTTCTCTCTTCTCTCTCATTCTCTGTTCTTTCTTGCTTGCTCATTCACTCACAGCTTGAGGCTGCACATACTCTGCATTCTTCTGCACACTCTGTACTTCTCCCGGGTGCTTTTCTTTTCTCGAAGTCTCACACTCATACACACTTCCCCTTTTACACTCACGTGTAAAAGTTTCATGCCTGTAGTACACACTTTCATATACACTTCCCCTTTTACACTCACACACACTGTTCACACACATCTCACACATACACCACATGCGCTCTCCTTTCACTCACACACACACTCTCCATACACACCTCACATTCTCTCTTTACTCACTCTTCACATGCTCTTCTCATGCTCACTCGCCTTTTTCTTGCCCCAGTCTTTTATTGATACTTCAAAAGCAGATTTAAAAAAAGACATTGTATAATCATTGCCAAATCAAATTCAAAAAAGCAACCACATCCCACAAAGATTACAATTGTTCCCCAAAATTTCAAGCTTCCCTATTCCCAGGTCTATAGCCAAAATAATAATAACTGCAAATTTATTATTTAAACTTTAACTTATTATACTTCAGAGCACCAAGGTCAGCTACTTGCATTTTCTTGTAAAGCTCTAATGATAAATGACATGGGCAAAGCTGCCAGGCAGTGGCCAGAAAGAATAAAGTTAACCCTTAACTCAATAGTTCTACTAGCTTTCTGCTTCTGCACATTGCACACAATGACTCTCCTAAGAGCCCCAGTGTTTTGCGGTAGTTTCACTAATATAAAATTTTACATATTATATACTTGCTTATCCAGGAACCACTCTCAAATGTTGTGCAACTTATTTCATAACTTCAATAGTTTTTTTCCTTTCTTGGGGTCCCAATGTTTGCTCTAATTCATTTTCTAATAATTTCTTCAAACTTTCTTTGCAAGTCAAGCATTAATCTGGAACTACCATCTTGTAGTTATTACATTGTTTTCAAGATGAGAACACACAGCATGCCCCTGGGTCATTAGGACTGTGCTGTGCTGTCCCCCATGCCTCAATTTTTTAATTGTTTAAGAATCATTACATCAAGGAACATCTAGTTTCGCAGAATTCACCAGAGCAGGAGAAAGAAGTAAGAGAGTCAGATATAATAGAATAATTATGCACACCAAGACCAACTGAAAAGCAGTCACTCACAAATGAAATCTATATAGCCGTTGTCCAGGGCTAAGGTTAGGGGAAATGGGAACAAATGTTTTTTTTTTTTTGTTTGTTTGTTTTTTAACAAAGAGCCGCCATGAGCTACTGAGATGTCTCCATCCTGGCCTACTGCAGGCAGTCCCTTATTTCAGATGGCCGGTCCCCTGGAGGGATGTGTCTCCTGCTTCTCAGGGTCCCAGATGCCATCATTTTCTTCAAGGAGCTGCTGCAGTCTCCATCCCGGCCTACTGCAGCTGTCCGCAGCACTGTTCTCTTCTGTTTCAGAGATAATTTGATGAGGCTGCCCAGGAGTCATTCTCACTATTTCCTGCTGTAACGCTTATTTAATCACTGCTTCCGTCTTCCTCGGTCTATGGCTTAAAGTCCACACCATAAACAAAATGTTACTGTGAGAGTCTGGCATTTTCATTTGATGTGTACTGCACCTAGACCCTGCATCTTCAGCTACACTTCTCTTTCAATTTTGTCAGTTGCACGAGCTTCATGTACCTTTGTCTATTCCTTTTCTTCTGTCTCTGAAGGCTGATCCCATTGCCAATTCAAGCTTCTTACTCTTATCTTTCTTTGTAGTTTCACCTGCATGCTACGTTCCTCCAAATATTTCAGACTTTTGAAATTCCTTTGATTTAGAATCTGCATATGACTTTAAACCAGGGATAAATACAGCCACTGGGGATAGTATTCCCTCTTAGCACAAATTAAATCACCCCGTGAAATGTCAAGGGACTGGAAGAGACAGCAGGCAGGGTGGACTTCCTTGACCCTCTACTGAGGTTCTTTAGATCAAGTGGAAATATGGACACCTCCAAGTCCTGGGACCCAGACTCAGACTCTCCACAGACTACAAGTCATGTTATAGTAACTGCTATTGGCCTCTGGTGTCGGATGCTCTACTGATGATTTCTTGTGTGACATCTTTGCACCAATGCCAAGGAAAAGGGGCCCAGCTAGTGTCCTAGTATTCCCAAGAAATAAAGACTTGGGGAAGAAGCTGTACAGGATGCTTTTAGACATTGTGGTAGTTGGCAGACTTAACCTTTGCAAAGGTCAGACCTAGCTCCTAAGATACCACATCCATCATGAAGCTCTTGTTCTGTGTTTAGTTCTCCTAACTACCAGAATTGCTGCTTCAGTTTCTGTATATTTCTGCTCCTATGAACCCTGCTCAGTTACTTCTGTGGAAAAGGTGTTTCCTTGACTCCTCTGGCTCCTATAGTCCTCCCCCGCCCCTTTCATAGTGGTCTCCAAGCTCCATCTAATGTTTGTCTGTGAGTCTCTGCATCTGCTTCCATCATTTCTGGATGAAGTCTCTCTCTTATGACAATTGGGCTAGGCTCTAATCTATGGGTATAGTAGAATGTCGTTAAGAAATCTTTTCATTGACTTTTTTCCCTAACAGTTATGTTTGGTTCTATCCTAGGTGTCTGGGCTAGCCAGCCTTTGGTTCCTGGCGATCCAGGCAGTGTCAGGCATGGGCCTCAAGTTGGATCAGTCATCGCTTGGCCACTCTCACAAGTTTTGCAACACTGTACCCTTAGCACATCTTACAGGCAGGACAAATTATAGGGTTGAAAGTTTTGAGGGTAGATTGGTGTCCAAGTCACCACTGGAAGCCTTGTCTGGTTACAGAAGATGATTGGTTCATGCTCCATATCCCCCGTTACTAGGAGTCTTTCCTAGGTCACCCTCATAGATTACATGGAGTTTCCATTGCACTGGGTTTCTGCATTACCACTGACATGCCTTGCTTTTCTAGCCACCTCTCCTAGTTCTTTCTCTCTCTCTCTCTCTCCATGCCCTACCTGATCCCTGTTGTTCTCTTTTCTATCTGCCCCAGTCCATCTGCAAAATCTGTTCTATTTTCCCCTCCTAGCAAGATCCATGTGTCCCCTCTGAGCCCTCCTTGTTACTTATGCTATTGGGGTCTGTGGATTGTAGCATGATTATTCTTTACTTAACAGCTAATACTCATGAGTATATATCATGTTTGTCCTTCTAGGTTTAGTTACCTCATTCAGGATGATATTTTTATAGTTCAAATCCATTTGGAGTTGAGTTTTGTGTAGGGTGAGAGATGAGGAAGACATCAACTATGGTGAATGAATAAAGTGTTAAATATTTAGAGAACATACCGCAGTCTTGACTTATGTCCCCTATGTGGTTTATAGACAAAATGTCCGGATCTCTAGTGGCAGAGTTCTCTAATAGACAGCATTACCTGTCTGAGGTTCCTGAGGGAGTGCTCTTCACAGAGAGCACCATCAGTTCAGCAGGAGTGCTTTTGAGAGGATACCAGGTTTCTTCCACTTCAGTGGTTGTTCTTGCTGCCAGCTTCCATTTTCTCTCTCCTCCCTGTTGTGCTCTATCTAGTCTTGCTTTTATACTGCCTCACTGTCATGTGTCTCATTTTTCCTGAATCAGTCCAGGGCAGATCCACCTACCACACTGCCTCACCTTCAGGACAATCCCAACCTTCATTGTTTAAACAACAAACTTTTTTTTCTCTTGGTTTTTCGAGACAGGGTTTCTCTGTGTAGCCCTGGCTGTCCTGGAACTCACTCTGTAGACCAGGCTGACCTCGAACTCAGAAATCCGCCTGCCTCTGCCTCTCAAGTGCTAGGATTAAAGGCGTGTGCCACCACTGCCCGGCATGTCCTGATTTTTAGTTGATCATAATTTATGTTTGAAATATTGAGCTCCGACCTTTTACGCTCTGATCCTATCTCTTAACCTGCTTTCCCTGTTTTTCCGTCTTAATGTAACATTGGTTTTTACCTGAATTCCCACTTTCTCATGTCACTTACTCAGCCTGAACACTAGAATGACTTCATCCTTTTGGATAACCACTGATGTATTGTTTGGTAGTGTAGTAGTTATCACATTTGTCTCACACGTGAAGGTTCTCAGTTTTCAACCAGGCAGAAACAACTAAGCTTTCTTTTAGGGGAATGAGGGACCCTAAGGTGTTTTCCAGTCCCATACTTTCCTTACAGCTTCTCCCTCCCATCCAGGGTCAAGACTAGACCGAGTTCCATTCTCCACCCACAGGACCATTCTTGAATAAAAAAAAAAAAATTCGCAGAATGTATTGACTGATAGTCACCTGAACCTCTGGAAAGTCCCAGATAGAGTTCAAATTCATGTCATGATTGCTAGCTAATAGATTTAAAGGTCAATAGGCTTAGCCAATAAGTTTGAACTGTAACCTTGCTGATGTAACCTGCGCCCCTAAAAAGTATAAAAAGTACTTGTAATAGCCATTCAGGGTTGCCTTCTTGTCACTTGCCTTGAAGGACTGATTGAGGGTTGACTCCCACAAGCTGGAAAATAAGCCTCTTGCTTTTGTATAAAAAAAGCAAAACAAAACAGACAAACAAAAAAATCAAACCAACCAACTAACTGAACAAACAAAATAACCCTTACAACTTTCTTACAACCACTGCCAATATTGAACTCAGAATCAACCAATTGGATTCCCAAGAATCAATCAGTCCTTGGATTCCCAAGCATGAAGAAGGCAGAGTAGATTGATGACAGTGTTAATAAATTGGATGTTTACAATTATTGCCAAGTTTTGACAGTTCATAAATGCAGATGTGACCTAGTCATGTATGTTATCTACAGCACATCCCATGCTGTAGAAAAGTAGCAGCAGGCTTCATTTTATAATGATGAGTAACACGTACTCCTTCAGAGAATATGCTAGCAGAGCATCTAGTGGGAAAATGATGTTAGTCACACCACGTACAATGTTTCTGGGATTTGTAACCTTCAGCTCTTAGTCTTTTCAAGACATCGATGTTTTTATATGGCTAGGTTCTTCAAAGTACACATCTTCATATCTTCATATCTCTTCACTGCTACTTCATTCTGTCCTCCTTTTCTTCCATTCACCTTCCCAGCTGAGAGTTACATACATGAAGAACAGAATATTTCATTGTGATTTTTTTTCCAGTTCTGCCCCATTGTCCCAGTGTCATCCCACAGCTGTTATTCCTTACAACCTGATGATAGCCTGTTAATTTATTTTCCTAATTGTAATTTCCCTATAATTACTCTAGAGTATCCCAGCAGGTATTTGTAGTGTGAAGTGTACACTGCTCCAAGCCTTTAAGTAATGTGCATTTTCTTCCACTCTTAAACATGTGTGTGTCCTGGATCATACTTCAAAAATCATGGCTAGACCTTTCGCTCATTGAAAATGTGTCCTATCTCATGACTTATTATTTTGCTGTTTCCAGTGTGCTCTAAAGAGAGGGAAAGAGGAAGACATTGTCATTGTTGTCTTCCCTAGAAGCTTTACGTCGGGAAAGGTGTTGATTAAATACTTTTTTTTTATTATTTCTTCACCACTACTGTTCTTTGCTTCCCCCCCTTCTTGGCATATATGTCATATTATGGACACAAACAGAATCTGGCTTCTGAAAGACCCTATTGGGACTCACCTCTCATCCAAACTGGAGACCAGCTAAGCACAGTCTATTTTTAGTACTTTTGCCCATTCTTTGGCTCTCATTTTCCCATAGAAGAAATAAAAACATGTGGAAAACTCTAGTTTACTCTTACTTTTAATGAAAAATCATGGGAATGTTTTTGATTTAAGAATTCCACTTCAATGTTTCCATTTAACAAAGATTGGGATAATTACATTTCTTCTTTTTGGTTTCCAATTTGGTGGCCATAAGCTCACAGAGATCAGTTACTACCTTCATGTCTACCTGGCTATATTAAAGAATTTTAAAGTCTTGACTGTCCCTGTTTTGTGTATTACTCTTTTTCGTATGAGCAAAGCATTGACTTTTATCTATGCAGCATTCTAACAGAAGCTGAGAATCACGCTTTCCTCTGCCACCCTTGACTCTAGTAGTCTAAAGATCTGTAGATTAGCCTTAGTCTGCACATTTAAAATATTTCACTCATCATTCCTCATTTTTACATAAAACTCTTGAACCATGTTCCCATTTAATCCTCTCTGGGATATTGCAAAAGACTTCTTCTGAGTTCATTGGTAGCCTGCTTCCCCTGCTCTTTCACCTTTCAGCCCTCTCAATCCATCGATTATACAGCCAAGTTATTTGATAGGTCACTCTATTACAAATCCTCACCAAACTCCTGTTTTAGTCATATTCCAGCCCAACCCTGGGCTGGAACAGGTTGTGCATGGTTGGTTTACCTACTCCCTGACTTGCCAGATGCTTTCAACTTCTTGCTCAGTTTGTTCCCATGATACCTTCATACTTCATACTCAGAAGAAATCAAATACCTTTTCATTGACTGAGAATTCTTCCCCAGGTGCTTCTTATGCTTTGATCATTCCTTGCTCTCTTGCCCTAGGATGATAGGGACAGATGGGCAAAGGCCTTACAGTGTTGTGCATCATTGTGGTTACCTAGCCACTAGAGACTCAGTAAACAGTGTTGGAATGAAGGCATAAGGAAACTAGGAACTGTGAAGAATTCATCTATTATATAGATGTACTGGCTAATTATTTAGCTAGATCATATAAACAATTTGGCTACTTTTCATATTTTCCTCTTATAAATAATTCTAAGATGAATGTCATTAAAATATTCCAATTATCAATTTAAATACACAAATGATTCATATTTCAAGGTTTTTGGGGTTAAATGATATACGTATTTGTAGTTTGAGGAGCTATTACTTAGTCACCTTTCTCCGAGACAGTCTCAAGGTATGGTCTCCATGGAAACATGTGAAGATTATCATGGTTAAATAGCTTCACCAGCAGGTTTTGGTTTTAATAGAATTTTTGTGTTTATTGCCAATTATGACAAGTATGAAATATCTCTAGCTGAATATGGTTAGGTGTCATGGAAAATATTTAAAAGAGGCACGGATTTTCTGCTCTACACCCAGCAACTCTCTGCCCCAGTGGGTTGGCTGGCTATGCATTGGTGGCCACGGCCGGCCTGTTCTTATCTCATGGAGACTCTCTGACTCAGAGCTCCAAAGTCTCTTCACCCAGCTTGGTAAGTTCCCACTGGCGGGTCACACCATATCAGCCTCATGCTTCAAAACTCCCACAGCCTGTTGTGGTGCACATCAGGCAAACCCATGCTTTGCCACTGTACCTCTTTCTCTCTGGAACCCAGTCGAACAACTTCATGGAGGAAAACACCATGCAAATACCACTTCAGAAACAATGGTAACTCAATCTCTGGGTGCAGCAACTAGAATCCTAATCTTATAAGCCCTATAAAATCTAAATCCTTTGTTGGCAAAACCTGGCAGATCTGCCATAGAAACTGGGAGACTTTAGCAGCTAAATCTTGTCCTTTCCTATCCCTCTTCAAAAAGCCCCTAACTCTCTCCTGCTTCCTCTCTTCCTCCATCCAACCTGGAAGTCCTGCCTACTCACCCAGTGATCAGTCCCTTTATTCATTCAGGGAAGGTTCACAAGAAGCCACCTGAGTACAAGACTCATTCCTCATTCCAGACAACCCCTCCTGGGAAAGCAGAATTAACATTAAAATATAGGTAGCAACAGGTGCCTATATCTACAACAGTTAGGAAGTATTTGAAATTTTTCTCTGTTTCACATCCATGGTCACTGAAATATGACATCAAATAAAATATCTCGGCTCTGCTTCACCTGCTTGCCTTGTGGGACTGAGCAACTGCTGGATCCTTGGACTTCCATTCACAGCTGCTGCTGACCACTGTTGGGAGTTGATTGTTGGGAGTTGGACTACAGACTAACACCCAGCAGGAGATCAGAAGAGGAAGACAAGAGAATTCTCTCAGATCATCTTACAACACCTAGAGGAGGCTCCACTCCCAGGTGCTCTAATATGCCCAGGATCAGAGGCGAAGAGGACATAACATCTGTCCCAACACCAGGAGTAACTGGGACCAGCGGGACCAGGCACATAGGAACTCCACCAGCCCAGTGGCTCAGTTCCTTCCGGTCCCATAACACCCAGAGGAAGCTCCACTCCCAGGTAATACACCCAGGATCAGAGGTAAGGAGGACACAACATATGTCCCAACGCCAGGAGTAACTGGGACTGGGGGATCAGGCACACAAGAACTCTGCCAGCCCAGTGGCTTGAGTTGCTTCAGGTCTGTCTGGGCTGGCCAGTGCCCTAAGCAGACCTTGGAGTCAGTCCCAAAACACTCAGAGGAAGCTCCACTCCCAGGTGCTCTAACAAGCCCAGGGTCACAGAATCCCAGAATCACAGGATCATAGAGACAGCTTGACTCTGAGGAGTTCTGACACAACCAGGATCACACGAAGGACAGGCTCTAGTCAGATTTAGCAAGAGCAGGTAGCATTAGAGATAACCAGATGGCTGGGGGCAAGCTTAAGAAAATAAACAACACAAACCAAGGTTACTTGATATCATCAGAACCCAATACTCCCACCATTGCAAGTCCTGGACACACCATCACACCGGAAAAGCAAGATTCAGATATAAAATCAGTTCTCATCATGATGATACAGGACTTTAAGAAAGACATAAATAGCACCCTCAAAGAAATATAAGAGAACACAGGTAAGCAGCTAGAAGCACTTCAAGAGGAAACACAAAAATCCCTTAAGAACTACAGGAAAACACAATCAAACAGGTGAAGGAAATGAGCAAAACCATCCAGAATCCAAAAATGGAAATAGAAACAATAAAGAAATCAGAAAGAGAGACAACCCTAGAGATACAAAACCTAGGAAAGAAATCAGGAGTCATAGATGCAAGCATCACCAACAGAATACAAAAGATAGAAGAGAGAAGCTCAGGGATAGAAGACACCATAGAAAACATTGACACAACAGTCAAAGAAAATGCAAAAAGCAAAAAGCTCCTAACCCAAAATATCCAGGATATCTAGGATGCAATGAGAAGACCAAACCTAAGGTATAGAAGAGAGTGAAGACTCTCAAGGTAATAGACCAGTAAATATCTTCAACAAAATTATAGAAGAAAACTTCCCTAACCTAAGAAAGAGATGCCATGAACATATAAGAAGCCTACAGAACTCCAAATAGATTAGACCAGGAAAGAAATTCCTCCTGTCACATAATAATAAAAGCACCAAATGCACTGAACAAAGAAAGAATTTTAAAAACAGTAAGGGAAAAAAGGCAAGTAACATATAAAGGCGGGCCTATCAGAATTACACCAGACTTCTCACCAGAGACTATGAAAGCTAGAAGATCCTGGGCAGATGTCATACAGACCCTAAGAGAACACAAATGCCAGCCCAGGCTACTATATCCAGCAAAACTCTCAATTACCATAGATGGAGAAAACAAGATATTTCATGACAAAACAAAATTTACACAATATCTTTCTACAAATCCAGCCCTACAAAGGATAATAGATGGAAAACATCAACATAAGTAGCAAAACTACACCCTAGAAGAAGCAAGAAAGTAATCTTTCAACAAATCTACACAAACCTAATTCCACCTCTTACAACAAAGACAACAGGAAGTGACAATTACTTTTTCTTAATATCTTACTATGAAAATTAATATTACCAACATATTCTAATCAATTGAAATCCAAAAATATGAGAAATTAGAAATTTGTTGACTGTCATCCAATG
>JADRCD010188601.1:28588-38308 GCA_019843815.1 Montemys delectorum | reverse complement strand
ATTGCCTCAATATAACAAACAACTCTACAGTCAGAATGTACTGCCAGAGTTGGTAGCCACAGCAAAATTCCTGAGTTGTATTATTATTATTATTCTGTCAACCATATTGAAAAGCTAGGATATTTCTTTTTCTGAATCCTTCCCTTCCCCTTCTCCATGCGGACCCTCTAGGAAGAAAGAGTGGCTGTTGTAAAACAATGCCCAGGCAGGCTGTACAAGTTAGCACCAAGAGAAAAGCCAGAAGTGGAGCTGGGAATGGTGGTGCACATCCTTAGTCCAAGCCCAAGCTGGAGCACGAGGCAGGAAGATGGCTTGTGCTCATAAGTTCGAGGCCAGGCTGGCCAACACAGTCAGACCCTTACCTCAGAAAAAAAAATTATATATATATATAATGTGTGTGTGTGTGTTATGTTTATGTGTGTGTATGTACATTTTATTTAAAAAAAAAAGCCTGAGTTTGGAACAAAAACAGTTAAAAACCTCAATTGAGCTAAACAATACCCTTTTAGTGTTTTGAGACAGGGTTTCTCTGTTTAGCCCTTGTTGTCTTGGAACTCAAGCTGTAGACAAGGCTGGCCTCAAACTCAGAGAGCCACCTGCCTCTGCCTCCCAAGTGCTGGGACTAAAGATATGCGCCACCACCTTCCCACAGTAACTCTTAATTGTATCAGACCCTAGGAAATAACTAAGTAGCATCTTTGCTGTGGGTCTCTCTAAGCTTTGTTCACTTGTCTAGTTTTCAAAGAAGGGCACATGGTATTTTGTTAAAAGCACTTTAAAATTTAAAAATGCCAGAGAGCCTTTTAAGAGTGATTTAATTAAATCTGAATAAACTTCGATGTGTATTCAAGGCAGATCCCAAAAGCCTGTCCATATTTAGGACATTCAGTTTAGCACCTTCTGGAATTCTCAACATGTTCCCCCATCTTCTTGGCCAGTGAGTTTGAGAGTATGTGGTCATTCAAGGTTCATGGGATTATGTGCATGGTACTCCATGTGTGCTGGAACCCCAAAGCTCAAATCAGTTTTTCACAAAGAAGAAGTTGCCTGTCACACTAGAGTTTCAGATGGTGGAATGACCAGATCCTGGGGAATTGAACTTAGATCACCAGGTTTGCACGGCAAGCCCCTTTACCCACTACACCATCTCTCCAGCTCTGTAGATAGGCTTCTATTATTTTAGGCGTCAGCAGAGGATGTTAATTTGTTATTTTAACATATTACACCAGCTGGGGGCTTAGCTCAGGGGTAGAGCACTTATCCTAGCATGCTCTAAGCCCTGGCTTTGACCTGCTAGTACGGCAAAAGGATGTGTTCCGCATGTTAAAATGGAAGGTGCTTGCTGATATTGGCCTGGTATGAAGATTGTTAACAACGTTTTAGTTGAACTGAACAGCTGCTGTCTCACAGGAGCTCGATCGTGGGTGTGATTAGGAAGGTTTGGGATCCTGTGCTAGGCCGGAAACCACACTTTACTAAGAGGCACATCAAATATAAAAGCCACATGATATTTTATTGATAAATATCATTTTAAGAGTTCTATTATTACCATTCTATACATTTAGTTTTTGTGGTAAAAAAAAATTAATGGTGTGGAAATCAGTTCTTCAATTTTTTATGAATCTCTATAACTATCACACCCCTAGAACCTCCTGGAACCTCATATGCCATCTGGCTATTGGAAGGTGTGATCTCCGTGGTCTTCCAAAGTCTTAGAGGTTAAATATATGCTTTGACAGAGATTAAGGTTGAATTGGTGATACGTTTTCCAAAGTCTCACTGGGAATCATTTTGATTTTATACTTCCTCTACCAGGCCCAGGTCACTCAGGGAATATTATATTTCTTCTTCAATTTGTCTTTTCTTATTATACATAAGTACCTGATATGTCGTCACTTGCTCTGGTGTGTCTGTTCATGTCACATTGTGGCTTAGGAAGTGGGCTCTAATGTTTCCATAAATCAAGAGGTCACCCTGACTCACAGCACTTTACTAGCTCTGTTACTAGATTTAGTGTGTGATGTGTGAGCACTTGCACATTGAGGTATGCATTCCTTCTTAATTCTCTATTAAATTGTAGTTGGGCTGTATCATCATTTTCACATTTTAAAACATTGTTTTTTGCAGTCTCCTTAGAAGATATGACAGATTGTTTCTAAGGTGGCCACAGCATTATCCCCAGTCTTTTTCCTTTTCTCATCACTGAGATAATTCACTAACCCAGTGTCAAGAGGTGGAACTCATTTACTCTTTCTTTGCTGGTAGGGTAGCCTCATGACCTATTCTGGCCAAGGACTTCAGCCCAAGTGATGCCCTGACACTTGAGGGGATACCACCTGAGAGCCTTGAAGTTTCTAGCTTTGCTTCAGTGACTCTCCACTCCCCCAGCAGACAGGGTTCATCCTGAATGCTAACCATAGGAGCTACCACGATAGCCTAGCCCCAACCCTTCTCCCAACCCAGCTGCCCTGGTACTAATAAGTCAGGAAGTCAAATGGGGAGGCCGCCCTGAAAGAGAAGAAAAGCCTCAGACTAACAGCTCCAGTTCAGCTCCCAGCCTGAAGCCCAGAGCCAAGAGGCTGTGACACAGGCGCCCCTTGACTTCTAGGGGCCTGGAGCCCAGCCCACAGCTCCTCAGGCAGAACTTCCCAGACAATTAATTCACAGAAGAGCATGAAATAACAGATCACTCTCAGGAATTGTTTATTTCATTGCAATAAACAAATCAGGTTATCAAAGGGAAGTTGCAGGGTTGGAGAAGGCTTAGTGAGCCAAAAGAACTTGCTCAACAAGCATCAGGACCTGAGTTTGAATCCCCAGCATCCACACAGTGAACTTCTGGTTCAACGAGACACCTAGTCTCAAGGCAAGAAGCTAGACAGGTAGACAGAAGGGTACCTTGTGTCCTGCTCTGGCCTCTGCACACTAGTGCAGGACCAGGTACCTACACAATCATGTACATTCACTACACACACACACACACACACACACACACACTTACACATTGAGTTGCTATTGAATATTTATTATAAAAATGGTTATTAGATATGATATATTTCAAGACAACTGTTAGACACTTTAAAATTGGGACTTTTAGTTTTCTTGTTTGGTTGGTTGGTTTTCAAGACAGAATTTCTCTGTGTAGGCCTAGACCTTGCTCTGCAGATCAGGCTGGCCTTGAACTCAGCCTCCTGAGTTCTGGGATTAAAGGCATGCACCACGACTACCTAGCTTTTTTTAACTTTTAATATTTTAACAATCTGCAAAGTTATTTCATCTTTATTTCCTGATGGGAAATAATGTGGGATAAAGCCTAATTGATTCTTAGATTTTATTTAAAAAATAAATAAATAGAAGGAGAAATGTGCTAATTCAATTCTAAATGTTAAGAAGGTCCTCCCCATTTTTTAAAGTGAAAATGTATTCTCCTCAAATGGCAGACACAAACATGAGTTCACTAATAGGCAGTATGTCCCATGAGTCAAAAGCTGGTGAGAGCACATGGCATGCAGTTCAGTTGGCAGAGCCCTTGCCTAGTATGAATAAAGCCCTGGGTTTAATTCAAGCAAGGTATAAACTGGGTATGGTGGCCCATGCCTATAATCCCAGCATTCTGGGAGGTGGTGGCAGGAGGATGTGAAACTCAGGGTCATCCACAGCCATGTAACAAGTTCAAGGCCAGGTTGGATAAATAAAAACTTGTCTTTTTGTTTTTTAACTTAAAAACTTTAATTTAAATTTCTTTACATTTGTGTGCGTATATATATACATGTATGTGTGTTAGTTCTTTTCTTCCACCATGTGGGTTCTGGGGATCAAATTCAGGTCCCTGGACTTGGCAGCCAGCATCTTAACCCATCAGACATCACCAACACACATGGCGACCCAGCCACCATTGTTGACCTTCAACTTGTTAACTTTTTATAAAATCCATAACTTACACACAGGCCAACATAGTGCTACAACTGCATAAGAAGAAGACTTCCAGCCCAGGCTACTATACCCAGCAAAACTCTCAATTACCTTAGATGGAGAAAACAAGATTTTCCATGACAAAACAAAATTTACACAATATCTTTCCACAAATCCAACCCTACAAAGGGTAATAGATGGAAAATATCAACATAAGGAGCAAAACTACACCCTAGAAGAAGCAAGAAAGTAATCTTTCAACAAATCCACACAAATCTAATTCCACCTCATACAACAAAAACAACAGGAAGTGACAATTACCTTTTCTTAATATCTTAATATGAAAATTAATATTGTCAACATATCCTAAGCGACTGAAATCCAAAAATATGAGGAATTAGAAATTTGTTGATTGTCATCCAATGGTCTCTCTAATTTGGTAATTGGAGAAATAGATCCAATATTGTACAATCTATATGTACTTTCAGCTTGTTTGTGACAGTGTTTTGCTGTGTACAACGTAAGGGTCTTGAAATCTTGCTTCTCCTATCTCAGCCTGTCTATTAGTATTGTTTATTTCATGTTTTTACACTATACTATGGTTTTCAGAACAACTTATATATTTCAAAAGTATTTATATACCCAAGGGAAACAGACAATTAACTTGGGAGGTGGCTTGTACGAAAGAGAACAACAAAGAGTGAGACTGAATGCTTTGCTTGACATTGCTAGCTCTTGTATCAAGTCTGAAGAAGAGGACTTTATAAGTTACTCTTTCTCTGAGATGAATGCTTTTCAAAATCATCACAGCCAATGAACCAGATTCTTATCCTCACCTAATGTCTGTATCACCTTCCATGCAGAACCATTGTTCATTGAAACAGTTGGTGAATGACTTTATGGATAGAGCATCTTAATACACACACCATTTTTTAAATGAATGTAACCTGTTCTCTGTGGGCTGAGAATCAAGTCACACACTCAAGTCAAATAGCTTTTTGACCATAGCAGGAAGTTTGTATCTAAAAATAGTGCCTACAATTCATTCCTTGGTGCAGCAGAACTGTCAACTCTCAGCTTAGCTACGATGGAGGTAAAACCCTTTGGTGATGTGAGGGTCATTGAAGTACAGCCTTATTACAATGAAATCCAATGTCTAAAAATTGTTCTTATTTTGGGTTTGTACCACAGAAAGAGCCAAGATTTTGAACTCTACTAAATACAAAAGAAACAAAAAGACTTTACATATTTATGTTCATTTAAGAAAAAAAAAAGAAGACTTCCATTTGGAAAGAATTATGTAAATGTTCTCTGATACAAGAAAGCTTAATGAGGATTTTTAATGAATTTGCACTCATTGTTTTCCCCTATATTTTATTTTTTCAAGGTATTTTTTTTCTTCTGTTCTTATGAAGTCACCTCTTTACATGGGTTTTGGTTGGGGGTCATGGTGCATCACCAGCAGGTCTCTGCCTTCCTATGAATGGCACAGTTCACTCAGAAATTCAGCTTGACATAGAGTTTGAGAAGCATATAAGTATAGAAGACACTTGCTTTGTATATGCCCCTGACAACAGCAGCCTCTACAATGTTCCAAATGATGAACTTCTTCCTGGCCTTGTCCCTGGGCATCCAATGGGTATGGTTCCTGCACCAAGCTGGCTGCACAAGGCCATGGCTACTTTTTGATGTGACAATCGACAATCGTTTCTTCTTTTTTGGGTCATCTTGGAGCCAAGACTCCAAAGCTAATTTGCATTCATCTTAAAGATGCATTAGAGGCCCTTGATCCACGCTTTTCATGCTTCAAACATTGTTGATGGAGAGAAATGAACCGATTCTTTACCTTTCTAATCCAGACAGAAGTCGGAAAGAGATAAGGAAGAAATATGGTCGATTATCACCACTGTCTCCTTAAAGGGGGTTCAATCCCAGGGGAAAGGACAAAAGCTGAAACTGAAAGCTAGGTCCATCAATTGCTCCCCACCTGCCCCCCTCTTTCTTGCTCTGCTGCAGACTGATTGAAATTTGATGATAGGCATTACAGTTTTATACACCTGCAGTGAGAGCAACAGTTCAGGGTCTGTCACGTTCTTCCACAAGATGAGCAAATTAAAGTCCTCTAAGTAGGGTGCATTTTTAAGATGCAAGTTAAAGTTTCATCTTAAAGGGCTCTCTCCTCCTTCCATAGCAAGAATATCTCATGTTAGTAGAGGTCAGTGCACCATAGGGACCATACTTGCAAAAGTTTACTATTCATGTCTGGTAATAATGACCTCTTATCCTTTATATTTGTGCCAGAGCAATCCATAAAGTATGGATTCATCTCCCTAAGTCAGGAATGATGCTACAGCCCTGTAATCTTAGTATATAGGAGCCTAAAGCTGGATGGTTGGGAATTTGAGACTCACTTTAACTACATAATGAGATCCAGTCTCAATAATAACATAAATTCACTTACAGATTGTTGCTAATGCCATTATCCTGAAAAGTCAGGTTGCCAGTGTTAGCTATGCAGTGTATAAAGAAGTTCCAAACTTTTTCTAAAGTGTTTAATTTTTCTTTATATGTACGTGTATTTGTGAGTATGTGTATGTGCATGTGAGAGTGTGTACCCACAGAAGCCAGAAGAAGGTGCTGGATCCTTGGGAGTTAGTCTTAATGCAGTTGTGAACAACACAGTGTAGGTGCTGGGAACTGGACTTGAGTCCTCTGCGAAGAGCAGCAAGCACCCTTAACTGCTGAGCCATCTCTCCAACCCTTCTAACACTTCATTTTATAATTTTGTTCCTGTCATAAAAGCTATGTTCGTAGCATCTGAAGTCCATAGAATTTTCTTTTCTTGGTGTTTTCACTGTGGTATCTTTGAGGTTTGTGTGTTTAGAAAGGAATACAAATCAGCTGTCATCTGTCTTGTCCCCTCTACTTTCATTTCCTTTGTTTCTTTTTCACTTTTTCCCCTCCCCCCATTCCACTAGTCTCAAACTTACTTTCATCTTAACACAAAGGTTTCATTGTATCACTCTCCCAAGAAAGAGATATAAGTCATCTCTATTCTATTGTGAAGGAGTTCTCAGGCTTTTGCGTCCCTTCTCTCCTAAGTGAGGTGCCATCAAGTTGAGAAAATGGCCAAAAGAATGGGAGGTTGAACTCTCTGAAGGAGGGTTTCATTTCCTTTACCGTTTTGCTTAGGTCTGATGTTGTTCCATTTTAAAAATTCTGCTCCAAACAGTCAGTCAGACTTTCCTGTAGAAAAATTTGAGAAGTCAAATAAAAAATGGGCGTGATTATGGCTTTTAAAAATCCTATAGAACATCAAGCTTTAGAAGGAATTCACCCCAAGACTTCTGGCCAGTCACCACGGATTGAAAGGGTGCCGTCATTTCTGATCTCATCAACCACACCTAAAGGATTTGGAAGAAACCGATCCAGAGAACAAAGACAAAAGATGTCAGCCAAGATTGGGAAAGCCAGTCATTGATACCTGATGTACAGCATGAACAAGGCTGAAACCCAAGCAGGTGGGAGAGAATCAGTCAGGAGTACACAGTCACTGCCAAAGCCCCAAGAGAGCCTACAGGGGTGCAGGAGTGCAGGGCGGGCAGGGCCTGCGTGAGGGCTGTTGGAAAGCATTGGACTCCCGAAGCCAGGGCCACTTCTCCCAACCCTCACGAGGACTGGAGACTGATTGTAGAGAATGTGTGGATGACTTTGTGGCGGATCAAGAGAAGAAAATAATCAAACAGATGGGATGTCTAGTCAGGGATGGAGTGATGTAGAAACTTGCAGCTTAAGTGTGCACATGTGTGGCTGCGAACGTGAGTCAGAGTAGGTCACCCCACTGTGCTGGGACCATATTGGGCGGGGGGAGGTAGAGAGAAGACAGGGCTGCTCAGGGAAGGGGATGGGTGGGTAGGAAATGGGAAATTTTCTGTAAGCACAAACCACTGGAGAAATACCAAAGTGGTTACTTTTGGTATAAAGTAATACAAATAAGAAGCCACAGGTAACAGGATCTGTGGTGGGACCTCTGGACCAGGAAGGCATTCTCCTCCTCATAAAGTTCCAACTATAGATGAAATTATTATTATTGTTGTTGTTGTTGTTGTTGTCGTCGTCGTCATCATCATCATCATCATCATCATCTTCATCACATAGTCATGCCACATACTCTAGGCTAACATCAAACTTGAGATCCTCCTGCCTCAGCCTCCAGAGGCCTGGAATTACAGGGACATATGAAATGTAAAAGTGGCATTTTAGGAATTATTTTTCTCTGCCTTTGTTTTATTCTGTAATTTTACAGACAATGTAGCAAAATGTGAAAAAAAATGAAAACAAATGATTGCTTTCCAAACTATTGATCTTGCCATACATGATACACACCTACAACCCGAACAGGAAGATTGCTGTGGGTTTGAGACAAGCCTGGGATATAAAGTGAGTTCAAGGCCAGCCTGAGCAAGAGAGCAAAATCCTATCTCAAAACTTCAAAACCAGACTAAAGCAAATAAAGCTAAGAGTGTAGCTCTTCTTCCGAACTCAAACCTAAAATTGAGATAGACCTAAGAGTGGGTTTTCTTTGGGAATTTTAAACCCTATTTTCTGTTTTGTTTTGTTTTTGTTTGTTTTTCTTTGATTTTGTTTGCGTAAAGTCCTGCTTAGTTCTGCTTTCTCCATGTTACTAAGATCTGAATAATAATTGTTTGGATTTTCTATTTTGTAAATTATGATATGTGAGAGTAGTTTAGAAAATCTTTAGTCTCATAGTTTAATATTATATTGTTGTTGGTTTTTTCAGAGATAGAACCCCATAGCCCAGGCAATCTTAACCTATGTAGCCAACCAAGCTTTCAGTTTAAGACTCCTCTGCCTTAGGCTTTGAGTGCTGGGATTGCAGGCTGGGCCACGAGGTTGGGTCCATAGGACACAATTGACTAGAAACTCCTTGGGTAGGTTCAGCCAGCTGCCGTGTCGATGGTACTGCAGAGAGCCTGGCCGGGTGTGGTTAGGAGCCCTATGAAGTGGAAACTTAAGAGTTCTTTGGAGCCGGGCGGTGGTGGCGCACACCTTTAATCCCAGCACTTGGGAGGCAGAGGCAGGCGGATCTCTGAGTTCAAGGCCAAGCCTGGTCTATAGAGTGAGTTCCAGGACAGCCAAAAAGAGTTCTTTGTTTTGCTGGGGCAAACATGTGAAGGAGTGTTTTCCTGAAGTAGATACAGGTGAAAAGATATTCTGCTAAAGCAAGCACGTGGAAGGACATGTGGTAAGGGATTCTTCGCTAAAATCGTCTGCCTTACATTGCATAGTCGAGCAGCGTTTGTTGGAACTCCAAAGACAGAAAAGCACCAAGAAACCTTCTGGTGGTGTGCTGCAGTTTCTTGCCGTTTTCTTAGACTTGGGTTGACTGACAGAGTGATATCAGCTGAGACAGATGCACGTGCTAAGGCAAGACCTGTGGAGAACACATGGTGCTTGCAGGGAGTATAAAAAGGACTCCACGGACCGTGGTGGAAGCTGAGCTTGGCTTGCTTATAGAGCTAGCTGTGCCATGCTTGTGGGTCTCAAGTCTTCACTGATCTTTGCTTCCCTGAGAGAGGCACAGCCGGGAGCTCCTGGCATCCCTCCGAGTCCCCCCTGCTGACTCATGCCAAGGCTGAGGCCTGGCTGTTCCTGCTAGGTAGTGCCACCACTGCTGTTACACGTTTGCTATCCCAGCTCTACCGAACTGGACTGCTGGTGTTTGCGAGTGGATGGAGCTGCCCCTGCCTGCTGACCTGTGAACTGAACTGCTGATTTCCAGACAAC
>JADRCD010188601.1:1088-23588 GCA_019843815.1 Montemys delectorum | reverse complement strand
ATTCTTTTTTCTCAGTAGTTGTCAGATGTCTGCATACATCTGCACACAGAGAGGATGCAGGCCGCATGGCCTTTCCCTGGGCCTTGTAATGGGAATTCCATCGGGTTTAAGCTGCTGATGGCTAGAACATACTCTGAGAGAGAAGCATTGCTCACTGAGCTCGCACATACTTCCCTCCACACATGCAGGTGGTTGACTTTGCTGGAAATCTTCCTTGTTCTAAAACCATCTGCAAGAACACTCCTATCTGCCATGATATTTAAGTCAGCAAATTCATGCTAACAGTCTCAGTGGTTGACCTACCTCCCTTTGATTCTGAAATGACAATGAGGTAACCATGATGACCACCTCAGTGCGGTTCACTAACACCGGCAGCTGTAACCATGGAGACAATGTGTTTGGTTAAACTGTTAGGTGAGTGAATGCTTTATATTATATGTCATAACATTTTGTCCTGCTGTGTTTTCCAACTTGGTTGTACGATAACAGTGTCTGCTTTTTGGTTTTGTTTTGTTTTGTTTTTTAAATATTTGTTGTTCTGAGGGCTTGATGGGTCCATTTCTTTGGCCAGCTAACACAGAAACGTTTACTGGATTCATCATGAGTGACTAATAAATTAATGTAGGTGAGAGGAGTAGTTAATTAGTTCTAATCTTGGCAGGAAGGATCGTTAGCATTTAATGAGAATGAATAATTTCATAAGACATGGAAATATATTGCCCTAAGCCAAATAGTTTATGACCATAGTATTGCAAATTACTACTTGAAATTAATGAGTGACATTTTCACATATTGTGAGACGATCTATAATATTTTTTTATGTTATACCCCTAGGTCTAATAGCATGTATCCAAGGGTCATGTAATGTCATTGTAAATTATTATAGGTGATCAAGTGTGATCAAGTCTTACTGTAAGTTGCTGTTCTTCTTTTCCTAAGTAGCTTCAACTCCAGTTTAAATATTGCTTTTTCAGAGAAGTTTTCGCAGAGATCCATTCTCTCTCTCCTCTCTTCTCTCTCTTTCTCTCTCTCTCTCTCTCAGAGCTAATGGTTGAAAACATTAAGGCCTCCCCCACATGCTAAGCAAACACACTACTTCTGAATTACACCTCCAGCCTCAGACCCTCTGTGTACCTCATGGTATCTGGTTCTCATTCTTTCCTGACATTATCTATTTCCTGGCATATATTTGCTTGCATGTGTTTATATGGTTAACATTTATCTCCTGTTTACATCATGAAGGACAAAGAACAAGGGCGAATGATTTACTGAGTGAAGCCTGTAAGTGTGAAGGGCAGGAGGCACCCCCAAAGTTTCAGTTTTCCCTCTCAGCCATAAATCTGTCAAAGATTAGTTGGAAGCATCAGGTTAAATCAACTTGAAAATGTTAACAGCCAGCCTTGGAGGCCTCTTCAAAGTCACACTGTGCAGCCTACCATTACTACAAAGGCTGATTGGAGAAAATACTTGATAAAAGCAAATACCAGCTAACATCATCTAATTTTGACCATCATCTTGTACAAAGACCACCTACGATGGTTTTCCTCTCTTGGTGAACATTCTTGTGAAGATAATGGAAAAGTTAAAAATTCTCAGCAGGCCGGGTAGAGTGGCACACATCTTTAATCCCAGCACTCTGGAGGCAGAGGCAGGCATATCTCTCTGAGTTCAAGACCAGCCTAGTCTACATTGTGAGGTCTGGGACAGCCAGAACTGCTTAGTGAGACTGTCTCAAACAAAATCTTAGCAGTTATTCCAAAACTCAGTTTCTTTTCAAGGAGCGTAACCCTCACAGACTATGCACAGGCTCAGTCTGTCGGGACATGGAGGTGCTTGCTCCTTATCCTACGCTAAAGTCACTCTCTGTAAGGCATGGCCACATTATGAAACATGGACATTGGTACCTGGTGTGACACACAGACCATAACCTACTCAACAAACCCATTTTCCTCCCCTCAGTTCTCTCTCAGCCAACACTGCCAATGCAGAAATAAATCCTCCAGCTCAAACCACATCTTCATCCTCGCCTGCCACCAGCCTCGTTTCCCCCCGGAGTATGTCTGAATATTCCAGATCCTACTGCCTTTCATTCCAGTTGTCTGCTCTCCATATTGGATACTTCCAAAGTTCTCAAGGGGTTGCGAGGCGACAGTACATTGTGGCATGGCCATATGGCATGACCTCTACCCTGATACGGTTGTGCACACTGGTCACTTACACCCAGGTCATTACTTAGTTATGGTTCAATTGCTGTGGAGAGCACCATGGCCACAGCAACTCTTACAAAGGCAAACAGTTAAGGAGGGCTGGCTTACAATTTCAGGGACTTAGTCCATTATCGTCATGGTGGGAAACATGGTGGCATTCAGGAAGACATGGTGCTGGAGAAGGAGCATCTTGATCTACAGGCAGCAGGAGACCATGTGCCACACTGAGTCATAAGACCACAAAGCCCGCCACCACAGTGACACCCTTCCTCCAATGAGACCACATCTTCTTGTAGTGCCACTCCCTATGGGCCAAGCATTCATTCACATGATTCTATGGGGCCATTCCTATTCAAACCACTACGGTCATAGAAAGTCTGATTTATTTTTATATCTCTCCCAGATTCCTAGGGCAGTTCTAATGTTGCAGGATGCTCTGATGCTAAAGGTAACGGGACAATTGGTTGATGCTCTCGTTTAGTGAGAAAGCAGCATTCATCCTAGTACATACCTGTTTTGGTTTTCATGTTTGACTTGTTAAGCATGGATATAATTATAATGAACAAGGAAGGGATAAGTATTGAGAAAGGACTGAACACAGGCAATGAACACTTGAGGCACAAAGAGGCTATGAAGTGGATTGCTTTCCTAGCTATAACTTTTATGGATTTTTCATTTCTGGTGGTGGGTAAGTACATAAATACATTGATAGTGAAAGCGGAAAATGGGATGCAGGGCTCTAGAGCTTCTGAATGGTTGTTCTAACAGGAAAGAAGTTCACTGAGTTGACAGACTCCGGGCCTGCTTAATTTCATCGCATGCTTCTCATTTGCATGGTCCTTACAATAAAATTTTAATACAAAACCAGAATTGTGAAAATAAGCATATGCATTACCCTCTGTGCTTCCCCCAGTGCTGTTTGCCGGGATAACTTATTTCTTTGTAATTTGTGGTGGGTATAAACAATTTATCCTATGAATTGTATACTAACGGAAGTTCACTGTTGGGCCTTCATACGAGATGACATTTTAAATCATTCATACAGAACGTGTACAAGTCAGAAGCAAAAATGAATTCATTTTAGTGGCTTGAAAACTTAAGGTTTTTTTTTTAACCTAATCTGTTAAATTCTAAAAAAGGAAATGAGTTAGATCCTTAAAACTTGATGAATTATGCTTGTAGAGACCACCAGTCAATACAACAGAACTTTTAAAACTGTATCTTACACAGGCCTAGAAATAGCAAGCAGCTTAACCTTTAGAGATTAAAAGGGCATTTAGGCCAGGTGTGATGGCACACTTTGGAGGCAGATGAAGGTGGATCTCTATGAGTTCAAGGCCAGCCTGGTCTATGGAGTGAGTCCCAGGACAGTCAAAACTACATAGTGAGACCCTGTCTCAAATCCTTCCTCTCCAAAGGATATTTAGGCTTAAAATTTATACTTATAGAAAATATATGACAGAACAAAATTCCTTCAATGCTTATATTGTGATATCCTTAATGTATAGTGCTGTTTTTGCATATTTGTGTCATACTTCAGCCTAATTATCTATGCCAAGTAAGGTGATGCAGAGGATCAGCCTGCACCCTCTCAAAACAGGCTGTGTTAGCACATGGCTTACTTTGAGCTGCAGGAGACTGAGAAAGGGAAGATAGACCAGAGCTCTCTGCCGAGCCCTCCATCTTCTACTGAAGGGTCAGTATAAATTCCCAGGAAGAAAGGGACTTCCTTGTACCAGGAGGAGGAGACAGGGAACAACCGCTGAGATCAGCTCATGAAAACAGCTCTCATTATCGATCAGGTCTCTCCCCACCCATTGTGTTTCTTAATCACTTTCCCACGCCTAGCCCAAATATCCCCCATACACATATGTTCTGTTCATAGTTCATACATTCAGCACTAGCTCTCAGTTCCTCTGATTTTGCTGGGCTTTATCCTGCACAAAGGCCCATATACCCATGTAAAATGTTAACACAAAGTAAAATTTACATGCTTTTCTCTTACTAATATTTTTATTATTATTTTAATTCTTAGATCCAGCCGTAAGCTAAATAAGAGAAAGTCTTTTTTTTCCCTCCCTTTTAATGTATTCTGTGATTAAGATTTGTTTTCTTTCTGTAAGTCTTCAAGAGCCTGGACTGGTGTGTGTCTGGGTCTGTGAGTGCTGTTTGTGACAGTGTCCTGGCCACGGGGCCTCTGGGAACAGAGGAGGGGATTCTGCCAGTTCTTGTGCATTTGGTTAACTTCCCAAGGTTGGCACTAGGACTCCCCTCTGTCTCCACAGTCTCTCTCAGCCTCAGAGCTCTCCATCCATGCAACCTGCTGTCCCCTTGGCCTTGGCTCAGTCTTTGTGTTAACCTTCCCATGCACCAGTTATGTGTTTCCCACCATCAGCTGAGGCAATGGATCAGTAGAAAAAGTGTTTGCAAGTGTGAGGGCAAGACCCTTCTAGAAGCCATGTGGACATACAGCCTCCTGTGAATTAAGTTGAACCCAACCTCCTTTGCACTGACCTCATCAACCCCGGATCCTCAAGTCCTGCCCTGCTTAACTCAACTTGACAAATTCCTTGCTGCCTCTGCAGAAGATTACAACAAACACCTCTTGTAGGCTTAGATATTTTTAAAACCTACTTTAATAAGGATTCTTAAATGCTTTAACCTCCCTTCTAGCCCACCAGAGGTAGTAGAAAGGAAAGGTTAATAGGGAATGTGGACCTGTTTAGAAATAGTTCTTTGAGGACATTCCAATTTTCATTGTCAGTATAGGAGCAGTGCAGTTCTCACATATCAGCAGTGACAGTTTGGTCTACTCACAGACACCACTCACAAATCAGTAACAGCAGTTCTATCCAGAAAACATGGTGAAGTTCCACCAATTGGCCTGAGTCTGTGGAAGCAGCAAGAGGACAAGGCAAACCAGTTCCAGGACATTCATCAGCCAAGACTAGCATAAGGAAAACGCAATGAAGACCAGCAAAGAGTGGCAAGGCAAACCGATGCCAGAGCATCGTCCATGGTCTATTGGGTTGTACTTCTATTCTTTCCAAACATCATGGGTCCTCTGCTCCAGCAAAACATCGTATGCCCTTTCAGCAGGCAGCTTCCAGAAAAACACCATGTGTCTGTTCTCATCAAAATATCCTCATGTGTCTGCTTCAGCAAAACATACTTTCATAAGACAGTTTCCAGAACAGTATCACATGGCACAACAGAGTCTCCCCCCCAAAAAAAATGTTTTTTTTTTTCACTTCAACATTACCTAGAGACATCCACAGCACACGCTGCTCTTCTTTTCTGGTCATAAATCACATGGTCTTTGCTCAAAAACATCTTTTGTATTGATTGTCCTTCAGACTTAAAACCTCAAATGCAAAAACTTCAGCAGATGCCATGATGACGTTAGCAAGACAGCTGTGCCTATGCAGCTGGAAGGAAGCCAACAGTAGGATAGTCAACCCAACCATTTCTGGACTATCCCAGGCATTACTATGAGGCAAACTGGACACAAGCACTGCTCTGGTGTTTTCCTGCAGAGGCCACGATAATGAACCACAGGACTGAGGCAATGGATCAGTAGAAAAAGTGTTTGCAAGTTTGAGGGCAAGACCCTTCTAGAAGCCATGTGGGCATACAGCCTCCTGTGATCTCGGCACTCAGGAAGCACAGACAAGGATCCTGGAAGCAGAATGGCCAGCCAGACTAGCCAGAATCTGTTAGTTCTGGGCTCAGTAGGCATTCTGCCTCAATAAGTAAAGAGGAGAGAGAGCAAATAAGATACCTGAATCTCATGCCAGGTCTCTTCATTCATGCTTTTATATACACATTCCCTTCACATATGACAGTCAGGCTCTGACTTTGTTTTTGTTTATTGGTAAAAAAAATTAAAACTTTTTATGGATTCTTTGTGAGTTTCACATCATGCACCCCAGTTCCACTCATCTCCCCGTCTCCTCATATCTGCCCTCTGCCCTTGCAACCTCCCCACCCCCAAATAAAAAACACATAAACAAAACATAAAACATCTCATATTGGAAGCTGTAATGTGTCACAGTGTGTCCCACAGTATATCCATCTGTCTACACATCTGCAGTTGCAAATGTTCATCACAATCAGTCTGGGTGTCTTTCCCAGTGCAGTATGACAGGGTGGTGGGTAAGTCTCTGGATATGTTCCTCTACCTGAACTATATTGGGTGGGGGGCAGGTGAGACTCTGTGTATCTACAACCCAGCTGTGCTATGAGGCAGAAGGCAGGTCTGTGGGTATCTGTCCCCCGCCCACTGTGTGCCAGAGTGCCAGGTCGCTGGCTATCCTCCTCTTCCTGAGATGGACTGTGTTTGTTGGTAAATACGTAAGCACTCTATACCATATCAGCTCAGAAATTTCCAGTGTTGTGGACAGAGAAGCATTAAATGGAAATCTGACATAGTCTTCTAAAAAACACAGTATCACATAACCAGTTCCAAGCTCCTCCTGCTTGTGAGACTTAGCATGGCTGTTTGTTGGTCAACCTCACCCACAGATTCTTGAGCTTTGCATTTTTTGTGGAATCACAGGGTCAAGTGGATACCTACTAATCATTAAGAGAGAGAGAGATTTAAGAACGCTCCCTTTCCATTTTTTCCTGTGTGTGTTATGCATCTGTGTGGGGACAGGTATTCATGCATATGTGTGTGCTTGTGGAGGCCTGGGCTCAATATTGGGAATCATTCTAGACCACTCTTCCATCTTATCCATTGAGTCAGTCAAACCCAGAGCTCACTGAAATGCTGTCTAGTCTGAGACCAGCATTTATTGGGGACTCATAGGGTCTGGACTGAAGTTCTCAGCTCATGCATTGAACACTTTAAATGCTGAGCCATCTTCCTGGCATCAACCTTAGACATGGTTGGCCAAAGAAAAGCACGTTTTGTCTCATGCTCACTCTTGACCTCTATTTACAACTGTCTTAGTTAGAGTTTCTATTCCTGCACAAAACATCATGACCAAGAAGCAAGTTGGGGTGGAAAGGGTTTATTCAGCTTACTTCCATATGGCTGTTGATCACCAGAGGAAGTCAGGACTGGAACTCAAGCAGTTCAGGAAACAGGAGCTGATGCAGAGGCCATGGAGAGATGTTCCTTGCTGGCTTGCTTTTCTTGGCTTTCTCAGCCTGCTCTCTTATAGACTTCCAGCCCAGGGATGGATTAGGCTGTCAGAGTCCTAAATTTTGTGTTGCTTAGTGAGTTCTTTTTTACATTATTAAAAACATAAATACATCAGCAAGCATTAGTTGGAAATGGGATCACCATTTTGGACCTTACTTCAGAGTTTGTTGTACCACCCTTGATCACTAATTGAGAAAATGCCCCATAGCTGGATCTCATGGAGGCATTTCCCCAACTGAAGCTCCCTTCTCTGTGATAACTCCAGCCTGTGTCAAGTTGGCACACAAAACTAGCCAGTATACCAACCAATCCTCAGGAACATAGACCAACAAGGAGTTGGCAGAAACTATCAAAATGCCTTTGGTTTTGTCTAATGCATATAATCCTCATATGCTCACACTGTGTTATTTCAAGGTTTTACTCATCTGGGATCAATAAAAACAATAAGAGCTGCCTCTGCCTGTTGGGGGTTCTACTCATGCATGGGATTTACCTTCTTCATCACACAGATCTGTCCATATGACTACACTAGCTCACTGCTGATACCAAAACTCACCACTTAGCCTTTGAAACACTGAACAATAAAAAGATTATCTTGCCAATCGACAGCTGTTTTGGTCTACTTGATTTAATCCACAAATATCCTGAATTTACGAATGAATGGCGATAAGTCTTTTGTTTCGACTTTCCATGGGAAGATTTATTTTATTTCAACCTCTAATCTTCTTTTAGCAAACTCTCTGGCCCCACTATGTATCCCCTTGAGCACAGGAGGTTAAAGTAACCTCTCTTCTTTAACTTCACAGAGGATCTGGCTGACTTCTGGTCAGGACCATGAGGCCACAGCATGTGTACTCTGTAGGAGATACAACAAACTCTGAAGTAAGGTCCAAAATGGTGATCCCATTTCCAACTAATGCTTGCTGATGTATTTATGTTTTTAATAATGTAAAAAAGAACTCACTATGCAACACAAAACTTAGGACTCTGACAGCCTAATCTCCCTCCCCTTGTCTTCCTGACCGTAATCATCCCTTGCCTGGGTGACCATAATCTCCCATTTCCTATGGTCTCATTGCACCTGTATGTTTTCTTGAGGGGTGTTTTCTATTTCAATTGGGTTTCACCATCACCATCCACCTTTCTGTGCCAGACAGTCATTGTTTAAAACAGTTTTGAGGTTTTTTTTCTGAACATAGAACTTACGGCTCTAAACTTCACAGGAAATGGAGGGCATATTCTCTTTCAACATGAGTTTAACTGAGCTGGATGCATTTGCAGATGGCCCATAGCAATATCCACGCACATCTCTTCTTCTCTTACAAAAATTGTTACCAGAACTTGGCTCTTAGGTCCAAAAATTGGAAGCATGAGACTGGATCCAGAGGGTAGAGGCAAAGCTTTTCTTAAGACAGATGGAAGAGCAGGCTCTGACCAAAAGCAAGTTAAGTTTCACTGCCTGGCAAATGGAAAGGCCGTGGCCAAAACAGGAAGTTTGGGAAAGTCCCCATCTGTGACCTTCATGTAAATCGGGATTTCGACTTGTCTAGTGTCCCATCCTGATCAGTCAGCAACGCCATTGCTCGTTGGCCCTGCTCAAACCACGAGGGGAAGGCAGGTTTTCAGGAGACCGACTCTTGCCTGCTTCTGTGATATAGAATGTATTTGTATCTGTTATATTTTAAATTCTGGCACAATAGGTCCTCGTCTATGTCTTTATCTCACTTGCTGTCAAAACTAAACAGGTATGATAGCTGTGGGGGTCTCTCCTCAGCAGCTGCTTGGTTCCTTTCCCACCCACTGGGTGACTATCTTAAAGCAATAGGGCCTAGGACTGGAGGGGAACTCTCCTGTCATCTCCAAGACAGGCTTTTTAACCAGGTACCTCAGTGCTAAGACTGCCTCAGCTTGTGGTGTGTACTCACTACTGCTAAATTGAAGGTTGGGATTTAAAGATGGTAGAGAAGTTGGGAGGGGCTTACCTTTACCTGAACAGTAGCATAGCCTGGCCCTGAGTTTTCTACTCTATGTTCAAGGAAGGTGAACGCAGTACGAGACCCCTTCCTTTCTTTTTCACTAAGGAAACTTTTGTTGTGAAAATACAGCTTAATTCCTGATATCAAGGAAGACAAATACCTAGCAATGTTGGAGCCTCTGACGTGGACACTCAAGGCCAGATGAACCAGCCAACTAAATCAACATGGTAACTTTTCCTTCTAATTTCAAGCTAAGTAGTGACTCGGTTTATTTATTCAGTATCTGTTGACTGTCTTCAGGGTGACAGTATTTGCAGAGGTACTCATGATCTGTTTAAAACAAGACTAAGTCTCACAGACACAGATAACTATCATGAAGGAAGACATTTATACTCTGAGGTCCCTAGATCCAGGAGGCGTATCACGTCATGTAGGGGCAGTGCAGGAAGGCAGCAGGGTAGCCAGGAGGTGCAGAGAGATAAAGGGGACAAGATAGACTACTATGTGGTTTCCCCAGAATGATCTTGTGTGGTAGGGTACACAGGCTGAGGACTACCTAGCTTGAAGAACTTCAGTGGATTCTGGCGTATAGGGCTGTCTCCAATCATCTGGTTTGGGCAAAGAGGAACTTAGAATGTGTGAGAAGCAACAATCCTTATTTAAAGTAAGAGCACTGGAGTCTCAGAGTAGAAAAATCCAGACATTTATTTTTCATTCTGTAGAAGTCAGGCGTCAAGCCTAGGTAAATGGCAAAGATGGCCATGGAGATTTGGTGGACACAGTGGCCTTTATATTCCCAATCACATCTCTTTGCCCCCGAATACCTCATTAGCTGAGTTCTTCCAGGAGGTACAGTCTTTCTCGTGTTTAGTACGGTCCCTTCCTCTAATTCTCCATTTTATTGGTTCACAACTCAAAGCTTTATCTATTAAATATTCTGGGCCTCAAGGTTCCCTCATCTTCTTATGTGGTAGGCTTAGTCATATAGCAGACTGCTGGTAATTTTTCAGCCGTAGACTGACAGCACCTAGACAAGCTAGCAAACACCAGCTGCTAACAAAGACCGGGGCCCAATGCCTTCTGTTTCTTGTGATTCTCTAATGGCCACCTCATCCTGAAAATAGACCGTGATGATTTATTGCTGATAAAAGTCAGAGTCCACTGCAGGAAGAAGTAGAGATACAGGTTTCAACATGAAAGGCACTTGCACATATGTTTGTAACTTTAATTTTTTCAATGTCTACTTTTAATGATGGTTCCTAAATGCTTTAACCTCCCTTTTAGCCCATCACCCACCAGAGGTAGTGAAAAAGAAAGGATACAAGGGAAGTGGACCTGTTTAGAAAGGTTCTTTTGAGCAACTCCCATCTATGTTGTCTGGAAATCAGCAGTTCAGTTCACAGGTCATTAACAGCAGCTCCATCCATCTGAAAACACTTTATGGATATATCAATAGTCCTGTTTGGTGGACTTGGGATAGTAAACATGAATCAGCAGCAGTGACACTACCCAGCAGAACCATCCAGGCCTCAGCCTCGCCACTAGTCAGCAGGAGGGACCAGGGCCAACAGGAACTCCAGGGGAAATTCTAGGCTATGCCTCTCTTAGTGAAGCAAAAGTCAGTGAAGATGTGAGACCCACAAGCACTGCACAGCCAGCTCTACAGGCAAGCCAAACTCAGCCTCCATCACTGTCTGTAGAAGTCTACTTATACTCCCTCCAAACATCACGTGTCCTCCATGGGTCTGGCCTCAGCACGTGCGTCTGTCTCAGCTGACATCACTCTGCCAATCATCTCAAGTCCATGGAAGCAGCAAGAAGTGAAGACATACCACCAGAAGTTTCTTGGTACATTTCTCTCCATGGAGTCCCGACAAGTGGAACTCAATTACATAATGTAAGGTGGACCGATACGTGTGTGTTGTTAGCGAAGAATCTTTCATCACATGTCTTTTCACATGTTTGCTTTAACAGAAATCCTCTCTCCTGTGTCTGCTTCAATGGTATGTTCCTTCCTGAGTCTGTCTTACTCTTTCTCCTGTGTCCACTTCTGGAAAACACTCCTTCATGGGTTTGGCCAAGCAAAACTCCTTCAAACACAACTGGCTTTCCAAAGAACTCTTGAGTTTCTGCTTCATATATTCTTTGCTTTCTCTAGAAGGGACTAGTCTGGGAAGGGTCAGCAAAGACTAGATGCCAAAGTTCAAATATTCAACACGGTCTGGACTCCATGAGAATGCGTAAGACGTGGTGTCTGGCTTCAGAGAGCTGGAGTGTGGGAAGAAGACAGACGCAGGCATCTATTTTGTGTTGGTTACTTTGTTTTGTTTTGGTTTGGTTTTTTTTTTTTGAGACAGGGTTTCTCTGTGTAGCCCTGGCTGTCCTGTACTTGCTCTGTAGACCAGGCTGACCTTGAACTCAGGGATCTGCCTGCCTCTGAGCAGTGCAGCAGGTCCCGTGACAAACTAAATCAGACACACAGGGAGCTCTGATGGAAGATACTGGAAGGCTTTCTGGAAGAAAGGATCCCCAAAAGATGTCTAAGTAGATACTATCTGGATGAGAGAACCAGTAAGAGAAATTCCTGTTTAGAAGAGAGGACAAACAGAAGGACAGAGACACGTGGAGCTGAAGAAGGAAGGTGGATGCAGAGGGATTGGAGCTGCAGTGGTGGGCAGAGGTTGATACAAAGAGAGCCTTGGATTCATTCTGCAGAGCAAGCACACTGAACTGAACTGTGTTCTGAGGGTCAATGTGTACAGTGGGGAGCAAGCTTAAGCACAAAGGTGAGCCTGGATTCAATTTCTAGAGTCTGGTTTTAAAACTCATGTTCTCTTCAGAAACCCATAATGATATTACCACATGATGGGTTCTGAAATGCAAAAACTACAAAGGCTTCATTTGACTTAGCGAGACCTAGGTTTCTTCAATCACAGAAGCACCTGCCCCAGCTTTAGGACACAGAAATGCCCCCTGTGATAGGTGAGTCCCGACGGCTTTTACCAGGCAAACATCATCCATCTAGAATTGCAGAGATTGGTTTATGGGTGTTACATGCTTCTGAGACAGCAATGAGGATGGGTGCAAGAATGAGTTTAAGGATAACTTGAGAAATAAGAAGACAGGGAGAGAGAGAGACAGAGGGAGGGGGAGAGGAGAGAGGAAGAGGGAGAGAGAAAGAGAGTTTTAGAAAATTGCGATTAAGTATGAAGAGCACTGTCTAAGCATCAGGGACAAATGGAATTTCAGATATAAGTAATTATAAAAATGTCCAACTTTAACAGCAAATCTACCAAGAAAGAACAAGATTGTACCTCAGGGGGGCTGAGGAATACCGCGCTGCTGGCCCAAACCCTCAGATCTGGAACTCTCAACTCTTAAGCAACAGGAATCGGAAGGTTCCAGGAGGGTAGCAGGGAAGGAGTGTAGCTAAAAGCATGGAATGTCACAGAATAGGAGAGAGTGGAAAACTGAAATAAGCGATTCATGGATGTGCCCTCAGCTGAGGGCTTTAGTAAAATTCCAGGCCACCAGAACAAGTGCATAACAGCTCACAAGAGCCCGTGCTAAATTTTCAAGTGCTACAAGCTGGTTGATTCCAAGCTGATGCCCATAAAGCACCCAACTTCAGAAAATAGAACAAAACCAAACCTGGATTGTCCAGCATCCCACCGGCATGTCCCTGGATGAACACTCTGCTCTTGGGACATACTTGTCCAGCAGGAGTTATTCTAGAGGGGGTTCTAGAGCTTGCAGGAGGCTAAGGAATGAGTGGTGGGTAAGGAAATGGAGAGACTAGCGACGAGGGTGGCCGTGGGTAATATGGAGCCACAGAACAGGGGGAACAGACGTGTTTCTAGATCAAGGGGACATGTCACGTGTGAGAGAACACCAGGATGAAGGTACTAGGCAGCCTAAGGGGAAGAAGGTCTGGCTGTGGGAAGAGGCTGGGTGGGGCCACAGGTACAAGAGTCTGGAGTGGGAAGAAAGAAAGACAGCTTACTATCAAGTTAGCTGGTGGGGTCTGTGGTGGCTTGAATAGGCTTTGTCCCCATAGCCTCACGTGTTTGAATGCTTGATCCATGGGCAATGGCACTATTAAGGGGTGTGTCTTTGCTGGAGTAGGTGTGGCCTTATTGGAGAAACTATGTCACTGTGGGAGAAAGCTTTGAGGCTCCCTATGCTCAAGCGGTACCCAGTGTGGAACACAGTCTCCTTCTTCTGCCTTCAGGTCAAGATGTAAAACTCAGGCTGGAGAGATGGCTCAGTGGTTGAGAGCACTGGCTGCTCTTTCAGAGGACTTGGCTTCAACTCCCAACACCCACAGGGCAGCTTACAACTGTCTGTAATTCCTGTTTCAGGGGATCCAACACCCTCACACAGACATGTGTGCAGGCAAAACACCAATGTATATAAAATACAAATAAATTTTTAAAAATTGAAAAACAAAAAAAAAACCGATGTAGAACTCTTGGCTCTTCCAGCACCATGTCTGCCTGGATGCAGCCATGCTTACTGTCATGCTGATAATGGACTGAATCTCTGAAACTGTAAGCCAGCCCCAATTAAATGTTTCCTTCTGTAAGAGTTGATATGGTCGTAGTATCTCTACACAGTAATAAAATCTCACCAAAGACAGGGTCTCTGCATTTGAACTTGGGGATTCCACGTCTTTCTTCAGGTAACTTTGACTTTGGAAACAAATGGTTTTCGTTTGTTTGTTTGCCTGGGGTAAAAGTATGGATCTCACTTTAGTCACATATATACCAAGTTACAAATAATTTTAAAGTTATTTTTTAAAAATTTTAAAGTATTTCATTAAACAGTTAAGAAGACATGAGGAACATGAGAATCACTGTTAATATAGCATTGTTGCAGTGGGTATTTTGGTTTTCCTGGTTAAGGACACTGGTGGAGAAATAAACTGAAACTGGATTTAATTTTCCGTCTCTACTCTTCCTGCCTCTCCCCCCCATTTTCAACAGCCCAGATTCAGTTCGCTGTGTTTGCTTATTTCAGTCCATTTGCAGCTTGACTCCGTTTGCTTAGTGAGGACATGATGACAGGGTCATGAAGACATCTTGAACAAGATCGTCATTCTTTTTTTTTTTTTCTTTTTTTTTTTAGAGATTTTATTTATTTATTATATGTATACAATGTAGCTGTCTTCGGACTCTCCAGAAGAGGGAGTCAGATCTCATTAAGGATGGTTGTGAGCCACCATGTGGTTGCTGGGATTTGAACTCAGGACCTTTAGAAGAGCAGTCAGTGCTCTTAACCACTGAGCCATCTCTCCAGCCCAAGACTGTCATTCTTAATCCTAGTTAAAAATCCAAGTCACGGTGACCAGAGGGAATGATTTGTGAGTGGATTTTCTGAGCCTGGATCCTGCCATATTCATCTTTATCCTGCCATATTCATCTTTATCCCTCACTCATCTGTTTATTCATTCAATAAATATTTGCTATGAGCACACTATTTTTCCTGGGCAAAAGGCTGAGAATGATGGGGTAAATAATGCAGAGCTTTTTATCAAAATGAGAGAGCCATGTGTTAACTGTGGATACAAACAAATATACTTAACTACAACACATAGTAAGAACCCTGAAGGCAAGCTGGTAAGATAAATAAACTAGAAAACAGAGAGTGGAGGCAGGGCTGGCAGGATCCTGGAGGTGTCGGAGGACTTCTCTGGGAGGGTTCTGAGAGCCAAAGGGTGTTGAGGGCTTTCCAAAGAGAGTGTGAGGTGAACAAACCGAATGGCATTCCAGATAGAAGGATTACTCACTGAGAAAGACCCCAGAGAGCAAAGCTTCCATATCTTCAGGGGAAAAAAAAAAAGCAAGCTGAGTCAGGGAAATCAGTGAGGGTTTAATGCCAGGCAATGACATCACAACCTAAGCTGGGTGCTTAAAGGGTGACTCCGGCCATATGCAGAAGGCGTAGGAAGGAGGACTGAAACTGGGGATTCCTTTTGAAGCTCACTTGAGTAGGTGAAAGATAACAGCGGTAATGTGACAGCTCGAACGAGAATGGCCTCCATTGGTTTATATATTTCTTTCTTTTTTTAAAGATTTATTTATTTTATATATGTGAGTACACTGTCACTGTCTTTATATACACCAGAAGAGGGAATCAGATCCCATTACAGATGGTTGTGAGCCACCATGTGGTTGCTGGGAATTGAACTCAGGACATCTCGGAGAGCAGTCAGTGCTCTTAACCTCTCAGCCATCTCTCCAGCCCAGGTTTCTATGTTTTAATGCTAGGTCTCGAGTTGGTTGAACTCGAGTTGTTTGGGAAGGACGAAGAGGTGTCGCCTTGTTGGACAGGGTGTGTCACTGGAGGCAGGCTTTGAGGATTCCAAAGCCCAAGCCGTGCAGTGCCAGTTAGTTCTCACTGTTTCTCTGCCTTGTGTTTGTGAATCTGTGGGTAAGCTCTTAATTACTGCCCTAACACCATGCCTACTTGCCTGGCAGGCAGCAGTAGCGTGAGGCTTTGGAACTTAAACGCCTAACCCCAGTGACGTACTTCCTCCAAGACAATACTTCCTAGGTCTACCCAAAGAATACTACCAACTGAGGACATCTATGGATCAGGGGTCTGTGGCATACGACTTGGAATCCTTGGGTCAATAAATACCCACAAGTGGGATAGCTAGGTCATCTGGTAAACCTACTTTTAGCTTTTTGAGAAACCTCTGCTCTGACTTCCATAGTGACTAGACTAGAATACACCCGTGTGTGTGTGTGTGTGTGTGTGTGTGTGTGTGTGTGTGTGTGTGTGAAGTTTGTGCCGCCCTCACCAGCATCTCAACCTTTGTGGTTATTTTTTTCCTAAGGACCTCCAGTTTGACTAGGGAGAGACGGAATCTGATGGTTAGTCTTAATTGTCAGCTTGATTGGATCTGGAATCAGTGAAAGACTCGCTCGCGTCTGGATGTGTGCCAGATGTTTCTGGAAAGGCCTTGCTGAGGGGTAAGATCCTCCCTCAGTGGGAGCGGTGCATTCTGGTAGCAGCCCGGGTATAAAAGACCACTCGATCTGCAGCGCTGCTTGCTTTTCCTATCCGGCTTTGCTCCTTGTCGGTGAGTGCATCTCCTCTATTGCCCCCTTCCTTCTTCCTTCCTTCCCATCAGAACCCAGATTCCAGTGTGGATTGGAGACTTGCAGTTCTCCAGGAGTCCTCTAGGTCTTCAGGGACAGATTAGGACAGTCATCTTTAGGGAGCGAGAAGCTATTGAGTCCTCTCCAGCATGAAGCCATTCCATATAAACCAGTAATAAACACCCTTTGTAATTCATCTCTCTCTCTCTCTCTCTCTCTCTCTCTCTCTCTCTCTCTCTCTCTCACACACACACACACACACACACACACACACGGTTAATAAAGAATCACAGTGTAGTTTGATTTTTTTTTTTTTAAGATTTACTTTATTTTATGAGTCTTTTACATGCGCCTATCTATGTGCACCACATGGGTGTTGTGCCCGTGAAGCCAGAAGACAGTATTGGGTCCCTTGGAACTAGAGTTACAGAAGGTTGTGAGCCACCATGTAGGGTCTGGGAAACAAACCTGTGCCCTCTGCAAGAGGAGCAGGCCATCTTAACCACGGAGCCATCTCTCTTCCATCTCCGTGTGCTTTAATTTACATTGCTCTGACAGCTTCTGAAGTGGAACCTTTTTCATGTGTCTGTTGGCTATTTGTATTTTCTCTTTGGAGAACTACCCATTCATTTTAGTAGCCTGTTTATTGACTGAGTTGCCCTACTTTTCATGTGATTTTGTACTCTAAATATCAATCCTTTGTCGGCTGTGGAAGATCTTCTCCCATTCTCTAGCTGTCTCTTTGCTCAGTTAACTGTTTCCTTTGCTGGACAGTACCCTTATTTGCTGAGCGACTGAAGTCCTCTGTTATGAGGTGTTTTTCCTCTAACAGTTTCAGAGTTGCAGGTTTGAAATGACCATCTTTGGTGTGTTTCGAGTGTATTTGATACAGGGCGAGAGCAAGGGATGCAGGCTCGTTCTACATGTGGATATCCAGTTTCCCCAGCACCTTTGGTGTTTGCTGTCTTTTTCTCCAATGTGTAGTTTTAGCACCTCTGTCAAAAATCAAGTGTCTGTAGCCGGCTGGGCTTACATAGGAGCATCTATTCTTTTCTGGGTATAATACACTCTACTGTTTATGTGGCCATGATTCTGGTAGAGCCCAATGCGGACAGAAATTGGTATTGGGACCGTGGACTATGATGTGATAGACATTATCTGGGGAAAGACTGTGGGAGGAGTCTTTGGGCTAGAGATGTTGTTGAACTCTTAGAGCTTAATGAGCTGTTAGAGGAACTTGGAAGATAATTGCTGAGAGCAATTTAGATGATGGAGTCCTGGATGGTGGGGTTTGAGAGGCAGTTTGAGAGTTCCTAAAAGACTCCGCTGGGCCTATTCATGTGAATCTGTGGTGCCCGTTCAGCTGGCATCAAAGGTTCAGGTGTGATTAAGAGGAGAACCACATCCCTGAGGTATGATCTGGGAAGTGTTTTCTCAGGGTCCACACAGGAAGCTGTGGTCTAAGGCAGGCCTAAGCATCATCTCAAGCTGACAGCACCAGTATTAAGAGTTTCCCATGTGCTTATGGTTTGGGCAGAGTGAGAGCTGTGGGAGTGAAGGGATCATGGGTGAAGCTGGGATTTGGCACCATGAGATGGAATCAGAGTCCCTGAAGAGGGGCCTGAGGGGCCTCTATTCTATCCCGCTGATCTTGGGTCTGCCGTTCATTCGTTCGTTAGTTCGATCGTTTGGCTAGTACTGCCGTGCATTTGATGGCTCTGGAGCCGAGCTGGAAGTCAGGCTACCGATGTTCTCGTGTTGATTTTGTTTCCTGCCACTAGGCTGAAAGTGGTTATGAGCTAGCTCTAAGCATTTTCTGGCCTTTAGGGTCTCTTATGTGTAGAAGCTGCAAATGAAGACAGTTTTACTTCCTTCTTTCCTGTGTGTATCTACTTTATGTATTTTTCTTGTTATATTATGCTGGTGACGACTTTAACGGGGTGGTAGAGTTTGCCAGGGAAGCCCTCTGGTTAGGGTTTTTCCTTTCCTAAAAATTTTGATTACTGTTTTAAGCACCTTACTAAAGGTCATTCAAATTTTCTAACCATGATTCAGTTCTGGTAGATTGCACAGTTCTAGGAAAGTGTTTATTCTAGCTAGGTTATCCAGTTAGCGGGTTTACAAGTGTTGATTATATTTTCTCATGTCTTTTTGTTTAGTGGGGATGATAGTAATGTCCCTACCTTCATTTCTGGGATCTGTAGTCTCTTTCTCTCTGTCTCTCTCTGTCTCTGTCTCTCTCTTTGCCTCTCTCTTTGTCTCTCTGTCTCTCTCTCTTTCCCCTCCCTCTCTCCCTCCTCCCTCCCCCCTCTTTCCCTCCCTTCCTCCCCCTTCCTTTCTCCCTTGTGCCCTATCCCCCCTCCACTATCTCTTTCTTAGACAGTGTAGCTAAATATTTGTTAACTTTTCAAAGAGTTAACTTTAGATTTGTGAGTTTTTGCTATTTTTTTACTCTTTTATTTTTCTAAACCTTAATTGTCATTATTTCCTGTTATTTTAACTTATCACTTTGTGATAAGGTTCTTAAGGCACCTAGACTATAGTTTTGACCTTCTTGTTATTTAAAAGTTGTGCTGCATGTTCACAGTGACAGCTCACTCCCTTGCTTGTCCTTGTGTCTCCAGTAAGCTAGATACATGTCCAATGTGCCTTAGAACTTCTGCCTTGATGAGACCAGTTCAGAGTGTGTTGTTTTTCCATGTTTGTAAATTTCCAATCAATTTTTTAGTTTCATTTCATTATGATGAGAAAAATATTTTTATATATTCAGCCTTGTAAAATTCATTAAGGCTTGTTTTGTAACCTAACATATGGTCTGAGAATATCCCATATACACTTGACAAAAAAAAAATATGTATTTTGTAGTTGTTAGCGAAGTATTTACACACACACGTGTGTGTGTGTGTGTGTGTGTGTGTGTGTCCATGCATCTACCCACTATCTATCCATCTGTCTATCTTACTACGAGGCCTCTGTGTCTACAATGGCCTGAGTCTGGAGAACCACATCCCTAATGTTCGCACATCTGTTTTCTTGTCACTGCTCAGATCTATGTTCACATAAAACCCCAGAGAAATTTCCCTCCAACCACAGGGTCGAAAGCCTCATTTCAGCTCTCCACATCTCCAGCACACTCAGTTTCCTGGTATGTTTCATAGCATACTGTAATCTGAAATTACATGTCTAGTAGATTCTTTACTTGTTTGCTGACCTTCCCAGCAGAACATGAGTTCAGAGAAAGAGGAGATTGTCTTGTTCTTGGCCAGTAAACCTCTGATGAATATAGATTTATTAATTACCACCTTACTCCTCAATAGGGTGCCATTTCTTCTGAGGTAATTTTTTTGTGGCTTTCAAACTTGGAGGCGTGAGAGGCAGCTCATACTCTGGGTAAGTTTCCTGTGCATTTTCCATCTCTGAGATTTGCATTAGAATTCTCCTTGCCTTCCGTTTGAAGTTGGAAGTCTGATCATCTAAACAGCCTGGACTTTCCATGTTAATTTTGCCTACTTTAATAATTAAACACTTATTTTTTCCCCCTTGACTGGCTCTCCCCACTCTAGAGCAGTTCTCATGAGACTTCTTTTCCTCAAGCAAATTGGCTCAGCGGCCTTTCCATTTTGTTCCGATTCTTCCACAAATGACACAGTGCAGTATGTATTTTCTAGGCTGACTTATTGTTCATTAAAGTAAGTTTCAAGAAACCAAACAAAAAGGAGATCTAAGAGAGGCACTGTGTAAAATGGCTTCAGTTTGGAAGAGAATTTTTTTCTAAAGCAGTCCTTTGTGTAAAGAGCAGTTTGAAAAACTGGTCATGTCAATGGAGAGACTGTTTACTGCAAGAAAAAAAGAACGGACTCCTTTGGTCTCCAAATGTTGGTGGCTAGTGTGCATTTCTCCAGATGTATACTTTATTGGTTTTTATGGTAGTGTGTTGAACTACAGATTAGAGTACATATATATACACATATGTACATGTACACAGGTGAAAGCACAAACACACAGTCTCCTGTCTACACACAATACACATCTTGTTCCTTCTATAATTCTTTTGTTTGTTACTTGTATACTGTTTGTTTTGTGAGAAGAGACCTCTGTCTGCAGCCTAGGCCATCCCAGAGCTCATTGCATAGCCCATGATGACCTCAGACTTGTGCAATTCCTTTTGCCTAAGTTTCCCAAGTTTGGGGATTATAGGCATGAGCCAACATGCATGCATTCCTTAATTATATATTTCAAAAACTCAAAGTTCAAGACAGTATAATAGTTAATCTCAGTCATTAACGTCACAAGATCTGAATTACTTGGGAGATGGGCATGCCTGGGGTGCGGAATGCCTTCATAATATTGGGAAGGAAGACCCGCCTACAATAAGTGGCACCATTCCTAGGCTCAGATCTAAACTGTGTAAGAAGGAGAAATAAGCCAAATGCAAGCAGAATAAAGCCAAAATAGCCCATTCTTCCGTGAGTTGTTTCTGTCAGGATATTTTATCGGCAACAGAAAAACAAAGTAAGACAATATCATATAGTTGTCTTTCAATGTTTGGTAGAGCTTATCAGTGAACTCATTTGGGCCTTATGCTTTCTGTTGTGACAGCTTATAATTGATCCTCAAGTTCATCTTAACAGTATTTTCTGTGATTGCATCTGTGCGGTACGAATACGAAATGTCCCCTGTCCTGGTTAGCCTTTATGATCAACTTGACGCAACTAGAGTCCCCTGGAAAGAGGAAACCTTAATGAAATAGCTTCCCTGGTCAGTTGGCCTTTGGCCTTGTCTGCAGAGCATTGCCATGGCTGCTAATTGACATGGGAGGGCCCAGCCCACCATGGAGAGCTCCAGTCCTAGGAAGCTGGACCTAGGCTAGATAAGAAAACCAAATGTGAGTAAGTTAGTGAGCCAGCAAGTAACCATTGTTCCTCCATGGTTTCTGCCATTCCTGCCTTGACATCCTTCAGTAATAAACTGTGACCTCAAGGGGTAAGCCAAATAAACACTCTCCTCACCTAAGCTGCTTTTGGTTATTATTTTCTCACATCAATAGAAAGGTAAAGCTGTGTTCACTGCACTGCTCCCACGTTTGCACGTTCAGGCGTGGCTGATGGACTGCATCGCTCTGAACTGTAAGCCAGAATGAACCCTTCCCCCTTTAAGTTGTTCTTGTTGGTTATTTTATCACAGCAGCAGGAAAAGGCTAGGTATCTGCTTATCTCTTTGAGTACCAATGACAATTCTTTTTTCACATTTTTAATTATTACTGTTGAGTTCACAATGTATATTTACAAATAATATAATCTCTATTTAATTAAATCCTACACCATGAGTTGTACGGACAACTGAAGGGCACCTTCAACCCCTTCCTCCCGGCTCTTATAATGTCACTACCATGCATTTACCTGTTAGGGAGAAATGAATTGGTGCTGTTATTTTACACAGATTGGGTTCTGTCAGACCAGTTCGGAGTAAGGAAAGCAACAGGTTCTATTGTGACTTCTCCTCACCATCCCTCAATACTCTTCCCTTACTTATATCTAAGCATCTGACTTGTACTGCTCCCCCATCTTTCCAGAGGTTTTCTTTGAACATTTCTTGGGAAGCAACAACCCTGGAGACTGAGTTTCCTATTGTTGTCTGAAAACATCTTTATCTGTTCTTCACTCCCTCACAGACTCCTGCATTACCATCGGCCTCTGTATTAAGACAAACAGCGGTGATGACACATTTTTCTCTTATTTTTAGAGTCTTTTCTCTTTTAGCTTTTTAGTTAGTACACAAAGCTGTGCTCCATTATAGCATTTGGATACGTATGCCATTACACTCTGCTCTTACTCAGAGCCCTTGCCTACTGTCCTTTCCCATTCTCTCTGTGTGTTCTTGCTGCCCATTTCCTCCCCACAAACAATTCCCTCTTCTGCTCTCATGATACGTGTATTCTATTCCATTCATTCTATCTTTCCTTATGTTCTCTTCTTCCCATCTCAGGTCCCTTCTCTACTTTCATCTCTCTCTCAATCTCTCTCTCTCTCTCTCTCTCTCTCTCTCTCTCTCTCTCTCTCTCT